>VUQH01000049.1:7374-22991 GCA_015106775.1 Etroplus canarensis | reverse complement strand
TAAAGTCACCTAGCTGTGACATTACCCAGCATACATCACCCCCTCCATCAATGCAATAACCGATACAAAAGTAATAGCCTGTAATTAATTTATCTGCTGTAATTTTCACTCAGGTAGTTGTTTACATTATATAATTTATTGTGTTCAGTATACGTCACTACAATGTGATTTCGGAAACATAAATATACGGACAACAGGCTCTTCCACAGCAGTCTCTTGTCGTCAATTACCAACGTTTAGGGAGCTCTATAGTATTCAATGAGAGTACCCTGCACGTTGATTCATGACGCGAGGGGGGGTACCCGGCGCGTTGATAAGTGACGCAGAGGGACCCTGACCAAGCGTCCATATATGACGAGTAAGGAGTGAGAACGTGTTGTATAAAGTTGTAGGCATTCCAGGAACCATGTGTGAGGTATTGAGTCATAGGCTTTCTTATAGTCAATCCAGGTGGTGCACAGTTTGGTCAGTCTCAGCTTACAGTCTTGAGTAACTGCTCTATTAACCAGTAGCTGGTGTTTTGCTCCGCTAGCATTTCTGCCAATTCCTTTCTGAGCCCTGCTCATGTATTGAGCCAGGTGCATATTCATCTTAGCCGCTATGATACTTGACAGGAGCTTCCATGTTGTACAGAGGCAGGTTACTGGCCAGTTGTTGAATGGGACTGGTCCCTTCGGGGGATCCTTTAGGATCAGAACTGTCCAGCCTTCAGTTAGCCATTCTGGGTGCATCCCATCCATTAGCAGCTAGTTCATTTGTGCTACCAAGAGCTCATGGAGCGTTGCTGTTACGTGTTGTTGCATCCTTCTCCTATATGCTCTTCTAATATTGCTACATCTCTAGCCTTGGTGGGGTTATTCTCATGTTGTTCCCCTGCCACTGAGAGTTCAATTTGGATGGTTTAGTGGAGAAAATCTGGTTTATTATCCTGGCTTCTATTTCTCCAGGGTAATGCTTCAAGTGGCTAGACAAGTCTGTGAGTCTTTGCTTGGCAGTCTCTAAGGCCTCAGACAACTTCCCTTTCTTCGTCACACCTTTCAGCAGTTCTGATAGGCTAACTTTCCTCCATGCTGCTTTGATCTTTGCCTCTAGTCTTCTCTTCCATGGAGGGTACAGCTCCTTGAGGCCGGTGTTCATCTTGTAGCCAAGCATCACGAGGATCACTGCTGCTGGGGTGTAGATCAGCTGGTTGGTTTCAGTGATGGTCACGGTAGAGATTGTCCACAATGCTACATTTACATTTTCAAGCAGACTTTCAGATATTAATTCATGTAGTCTTGGTAATCGGCTATGGAGGGTCCAGATTTCCAGCTTAGCCATAATCTTCTCTTTCAGGTCCTCAGCTCTTACATTTAGTGTGCAAGTTGTTACTGGGGCTTGGTACTCTATCTCAGAGTGTGGGGATGATGAAATCTCTCTAATGACCTGCTGTCCTGGCTCCTTCTTGCCCAAGCATTTGTGTTGTACCTCATAAATCTCTAGAACATAGAACACATTTATGTAGAACAATTGAAGTGTTTGTTACACGAATGTCACCGTGGATTTGTATGTGTTAACCCAGTGGACCCCAACCTGTTTTGTACCAAGGACCTGTTTCATGCATGAAAATTTTTCCATTGACTGGGTAGAGACGCAGGGGTTCTATTAACAAAAGCTTTGTCAGTTCATAGTCTGTAATCTGAATCTAACAACTACACTGTGTATAGAGAAGGTACTTGACCTGCACAGTGTGTACTTCCAGTCCCATTTTATTGCTAATGTGGGTACAACAACACTTAGCAACGCTACTTCAATGCATTGCGCAGTACGGAGTTTTCTGTTGAAATTAAATATAATTTCGCACTATAGTGAAGCATTTGGCTGCAACAGCCACAGTTACACACACACAAAGTGTCTTTCCATCATTTTCTGGCTCAAACAGAGGGGAGGACTGCTTGGATTGAAGCAGTGAAGTGTCAGAACCCAGACAGATCTTTCTGGATCCCTGTGAAACATGTCATGGCTCCTGTGTGTATCGTAGTAAGTTGTGTAAATGTGTAAGTGTGTAAATCTTGGCTAGGCTATATTGATCAGATGAGGTTACGTCCTGCTCAACAGTTACTGTTGTGCATCTGATTGAAATGTTATTTGTCTACTGAATTACAGTGATGTCTGTAGGTAACAGAATAAAAGCACATCATTACATCTTTTATAGTTCCATCTGCTTCTTTCCCAGAAGCCAAGCCTTCTTACAAAATGCGTGACATACTGTCCACTTCTGCACATGAACCAAAAACATGCATGCAGATACAGCTGCATGCAACGCACTCACGGTCATATTTCCCCTTCTGACCAACGTTTAAACTGCCAACTTATTGATGACCACTTAATGTAACTAAATGAAAACTTATATTCACATATACAATACGTTAGCAGACCTAAAAGTGATTTTTACAGAACTGTCAGAAGGAGTTGTTTACGTGTTGCAAGGTGTTTGTTATACCCGCAGCAAATTATTCAGAACCAGAATTCAGTCATCACGTAGCTTCTCTATTAGGTAATTACACTAATTCTACACTATAATATCAACTCATCATAATGCAGAGTCAGTGGAGCCCTGGGCTTGTTTCCCTGCAACTAGACGGTCCCATCTGGGGGTGATAGGAGACAGTGACATGATGCTTTCAGCACAGACACATTTTTTGAAGTGGTGGCCCTCAGTAACTGTTTTTGTCCTTCATGTTCACGTTTTTTCTTTCCAAAAATTTCAAGGGTTTTGTCTTTTAATACTGGGTGTTTTGTCTCAATGTGGCAAAGCAGTTTTGTGGGTTTCATTGCTTCATTAGCCAGTCAGTGACTGCAAATTATGCATAGTGGGTGTGGAGCTTGTGTATTACCTGTTGTAATGAACCTGTAACTTAGGAAAGAATCTTTGGTATTTTCTTTAAATGCAGCTTTCTTTTTGCCGGCAGTCCATGACTTCTGCTGTCCCAAGCGCGGTAGTAAGACGAGGGCGGAAACAGTCATTTTTCAAAATAAGATCTGAAAGAATAAAGAAAAATAACTAACATTTTAAACACGACATTTTTTCTTTGTGGCCCGGTACCAAATGGTCCACGCACCGGTACCAGGTACAGGGGTTGGGGGCCCATGTGTTAACGCACTGATGGCACTATTATCTTACTCTTGTGTTAACTACCTTATTAGCTTACTGTCACAGCAACATGATGGTGCAGCTGCCACTTTAAGCCCAGTAGTGTGTGATATTTTAACAGTCTTTCTGTGAGCCTGTTTGTTTTAAATAATAAATTAACCTTAAGGTTATACAGTGTATATACAAAATGGGTATTTATATCAGTGTACAGAACAGAACAAGGGCAATGGTGCAACAGGAGTGAGAGAAACAGTAGGTAAAAAGAAGGGATGGGTGAAACATTTGTCTGGTCAGCACTTAGCCTGCCATCAGACATCAGTTAATTTCACCTTGGAATACCAGACACACACACACACACACACACACACACACCTACACACACACACACACACACACACACGCACACACAATACAGGGCTACCTTTGCTTAAATAAAGCAACAACTACCGACTCACTTCACAAAGGGACTCTGTCACTACAAAGAAATTTGAACAGGAAGGACGAAGAGATAAGATTCGAATAATTTGTGCAATAGATGATGGAAATATTTTTTTTGTTTCTGTTGTTCTGTAAAATCTGTAGTGAAACTCAAACCTTCTTGCAAAGCAAGTCCCATTCAGCCATTTACCTCTGTACCCAAGGTCAGACTTTTTGATGAGTTATTCTGCCATGTGGAAGATTGTATCAACAGCAGGGTAGAAAAGTAGTTTTAGTATGGGTAGTGACAGTCTATCCCCAGGGAAGGTGAGGATGGAGGTAAAGTGCACTCCACCTCTGTTTGTGTTTGGGGGGGAAAGTTCTGTCAAACTCAGTTTCAGGCAAATGAAAATTTACATCACAATCAACTACCACTTCTTGTAAAGGAGGTTACTCTATCTTTCTGTCTATCTAGGAATGTCAACCTAAGAAAATGCCACCGAATGAATGCTTTACTACAACACAGGGTAACAATGTACAGTATATTGATCCAGAGAGAACCTTTTAGTTTGCCCCAAGACATACATTATATGCTTCTTTTTTCTTTTTTTTTCCAAAATGCAGCCACTGGGATATGCGTTCATTGGTTTAGATTGTATCTTATAACATACTATTAAACACACATGTAGGGTTACAGAGACCAAATAAATGCTGGGGAATATATCATGAAATGCTGAGAGTCGAGATGCTGACAAAGATAATGTGAAAGATTAGAGCTATGGCTTGAGAGTATGGAAACTGATAAAAACAGAGGAAGAAGATGGCATAATAATTTTAGATACAGAGAGATGAAGAGAGGAGTAATTGATTCAGAAACAAACAAAAAACCAAACAGCTCAGAGCACTAAGAAAATATTTATAAGGGGAGATTTTTCCTCACAGGAAAGTTGAAGGGTCACATGCAGGGCATTTTTATTGCCTTCAAACCTTATTTTCTTTCTTAGTGTCCTTTCTTGTCTGTACACTTTCGTGCTCAACATCACAAAGACTGGGAAGGTGGACCACACTTTGAAAAGAAAACTCAGGACAGATGGGAAGGAGGGAACAAGAAAAATGCGACTGTGCGTGCACGAATGGGTGGGGGGTTGGGGGGGTTGGGCTAGTGTCATGTCTTTTTTGGGGACAGGATGGTGAATATAAATAGATGGTCACTGTGAATGCCACACATACAACTAAATACTTTTCTTACCCACATGTACTGCAGCAGACGGAGGTTATGGGTGAGGCACTGTACATGATGTGACCTAGTTGGTAGAAAGTAGGCTATAAAGAATAGAGGAAAGAGAGTGCATATACACTAACACTAACACAGTTGGTCCAGGGCCTGACGTAGGCATATTTTTGAGCTTAATATGAGCATCATTTGGACTGATCGTGTGGACAAACTTCAGTTTACATTAGACTCTAAAAACGATAAATCTAAACCAGATGTAAATGTAGTGTAATTAAATGAGTAATATTAAAAGCTGAAAAAATACTTGCATTGCATTTTAACATGACATTCTGCATCTAACTTCAAACTGCACTTGCATGAATCGTGTTTAGAGAACTAAATACGTTCATCTTTTTCCTTAGCAAGATACAGCCACCTAATCCTAGCCAATTCTCTTAGGTACACCCACACACATTTTATTTCTTCCATTTTAATGTAATTGCACATTTGGATGTGATAACTTTCTCTCATTCTTATTTCCACCTTGGAATTGTGCTTTTAACAAGAACCACAATATTACTGAATTGCTATTGCTTTGCGACCCAGCTTAGTTTCTGGAAAATCTTTTCTCCCTGCTTGTTCAGTATTTCCTGCAGCATCCAGGAACCATGAATGAATGCAGCTTCTGCCTCCATACCTCTGGGTCCCACCTACAGCAGATACATTGATGCATGGTGCAATCTGTGAAAAAAGGGGGGTGACTTTACTAAATTGATATGTGAAATATTTTTGGTGGAATGCTTTCTTCTTACAGACACAGAAGATCCAGTCAAATGTAACAATACAAATGTAAATGCTTTTTTAACATGCCACAATTTACTTCACTTAGTCTTTCAGCCAGATATACCACTTAACTTCACTAGGCCTATTTCCACAATCAGAGATGGGGTTTTTATAGGGCTTGGGAAAACCCCCAGGCACTCCATCCTGCTCTGGCCCCAACTTGGAGGAAGGGGTTCAGCAGTGGGGCAGCAGATACTGCGCTCCCTGTGCTTGCCCCGGAGGAGGGAGGAGAGTTGGATAAGTGAGCATGGATGACGACTAAGGTAAAACAACAATGCCGGGCTTTGGGTGAGGTGGGTCAGGACCAGTGGTCAGTGGCTCCAACACTACACCTGCCAAACTCCACTGACTGTCTGTTAGCCCTCAAAAGAAGCTGTCAGGAGAGAACTCAATTTGGGGTGGAGGTAAGGGTACATTGGGTCTGATGAGACACAGTCTAAGGCTTGGAGCACCTCCAGTGGAAATTTCAGGAGATCCACATGCAGGCCACAGAGTTGTAATGATGGAGGGGCTACCCCTGCAAACAGACTGTGTGAGGGCTCCCTCAACCGACTGGTGACCTGTCCAGGATGTACCAGACAGGTCACCAGTCTGTTGATATTTTATTTTTATCTCCACCAGGGATAAAAATACTATATCAAAAGCAGGGGCATGTAGACCAGAGGGGGTAGAAATCCCCACCACCACACCACTGCATAGATGCATATTCAGAGTGATGCAATACAGAATTACTCCTGGATCCTACTTCAAGTAAGTATTACAGAAATAGGTTTTGCTTTGAATTTCTGCTAATCATAGGCATTTAAAATCTCAGTAGATTAGTTGAAGTGCCTAAAGTGGTTGCTTTAGACTCTGTTTCTTGTGTACAATCAAATGTTAAAAGCGCAATATTAATTGCTGCACTACCTTACATCTGTATTACCTCTTTTTTTTTTGTTGCTATAATGAAAGTTTTTATTTTTTCATTTGTTTGCTTGTTTCTCCAGATAGTTAAAGAAAAGCTACTATGTGCTCACCAACTAAGTTGTTCAACTCTAAGAGACTGAGAAGGTAAAGCTAAATTCTCTGGTAGTTATTATGACCGACACCCTCTACTATCATTTGACCCACTGTTTATATATTAATGTTGATATAGTGTTTTAATTTCTGAAGTTTTGTTAAGCCAAGAACACTTGAGAAAGGTTGTACAAATCTGATCTGTAAATGCTTCCCTCTGTCCTGCAATCTTTTTCCAACTCTGTACCCTGTCTCTGTCTCCCAGGCTGTCAACATGACTTGGCCCCTTGTCCCACTAGAAAGCCTGCTGTTGATTTGTCAGTCTAGCAGTGCATTTGCTTGGTGAGTCGTTTGCCTTTCGGGCTTTGAGTTTGCCTGGCTTGATTGCTACCTTGGTCTTTCACCATTTCACTCATCTCTCTCTCTCTTACACACACAAAGTTTTAATCTACAGTAGACACACGCGGCAGTCTGGTAGGACAGCTGCCCTTGAAGAACCCTTTTGATTTTGACCACACCAGTATTTCTGCTCCACTGGGGACTTAGATTCACAGGATTATTTTTGTCCCCCCACAAACTGATAGACTGTAGTCGCTCTTTCCTATTTTGCTGCAGTGCTTCCCTCCAACTCTTCAAAGAAACAGTGACACCAAATGCCATCTACTGCTGAGAATGCAACACTGCACCCCTCCTCTTTTTATCCATTCATTTGTCAATGCTCATATGCTACACACAGGTGTTTTCTCTCCGGATCAATTTAAATTTAACCAAAAGAGCACTTTGTAGCAACGAAAGAAAATGTTTCTGCAACTAAACTACATGTTGTTGGATAAAATCGTGGAACCTTTTGTTTTGTCACTTTTAACTACAATAGTTTTCAAATGATGTGAACATACTGTAGACAGTTGAATGGAGGTGTAAATTAAGATGGTTGTTGTAAGCTGAAACACACACAGTAAGCCAAACAATCAAAGGAATTGCTGAGTCACGGAGCTGGCATAGCCAGCATCTAAAACAGCTTCATTTAATGACATCTAGAAAGTGACCTCTTGGGACAAAGGGCGCAGCAGGGATACAAACCTCAGTGAACCCTCTTGAATATTAATGGTTATTGATTTGTTTGCACAGAAAGATCTAACTGCCACAGCTGTACAACAGCATCTATTCATAAAGTTACCAGGGGTTCAGTGTCTTGCCCAAGGATGCCTCAACAGAGCAGATGTTTGCTCTCATGGGACTGACTTGAACCAGAAACTCATCGGATGAAAACATTCCACCCTGCTGCCTGATGAAGAGGAGTGGATTGCTGCCTTCAGCAAAAAAGGAAAGATACAGCTGTTCAATTTGGGATTCAGTTTGCTTCAGAGGTTCAAGAGTGCAATATTCTGCCAAATTCAGTCTTCCTTCAGACATGTCTGTCCTTTTTTCTAATTCATAAGCCTGCTGCTGGATTAGTACAAGTAAAAGGAAAATCATTAGCCCTGTAGGAACAGGATAAACCTTTAATGGAGGGGGTCAAGTAATATATTTATTAAAAATCTCTTTGTTGTTGTTCTTGTATAGAAGGCACCAGTTAAGATTGTGACAGGTTATGCATTTCTGATCAGTTATTTTGGGACAACTAATCAGTAATACTCAGTAAACTCTGCACCATCAGTGCAATTACTCTGGGATTACAAAATAAATATTAACTACAAAAGCTGCTCACTAGCTGGTGGGTTGTTAGTAATTGTTGAGAGCCTTGATTTCAGGCAGCATGTTTGTGCCCCAGCTCATAACAGAGGCCATACTTTTGGTCTGGTCTGTTCCCATGATAGCACTACCCCATCTCCCAGAAACAGTCCCATGATCTAACAGTCTCAGGCCAAAATGTGTTCACCTTTACAGTTCCCATTCAGCCACATAGACAACAACAAACAGTAGAGCTCATTCAGGGGCACACTAGAGATCAGTGCCTCTGTCCTGATGTACTTAATCACGTTCCTGCCAGCTCGTGGAACTCTAGACTCTGGAGTAACAGAACTAAATACCTGGACAGAAATTGTAATCTGTCCTCACTGTACAACGTGAGGTTCATAAAAATAATGGCTCTCTACAAGTACAATGCCTATAAAAAGTATTCACCCCGCCCTTAGATGTTTCACCTTTTTTATTGCTTTGATAAATGAAATCGTGCTCAATATAATCTGACTTTTTGACAATAACTTGCAAAAAAAACACTTATGTAATGTCAAAGGGAATACAGATTTTTACAAAATAATGTCAAGTAGTTAAAAATTTTAAAGGTAAAGTAAGTGATTGCATAAATATTCACCCCAATTAGGTCAGTATTTAGTGGATGCACTTTTGGCTGCAATCACAACATTGAGTCTATAAGGATATGTTTCAATCAGGTTGCCACATCTGGATACTGTCAGGTTGCTTAGGGGGCAGCTCTATTCAAGTCCAGCCTCAAATTCTCAAGTGAATTGAGATCTGGGCTTTGGCTTAACCAATCCAGAACATTCACCTTGCTGTTTTTGAACCATTTTTGTGTGACTTTTGCTACAGTATATGCTTGAGGTAATTGCCTTGCTGGAAAATAAATCATTTCCCAAGCCATAGTTCTCTTGCAGACTCCAGGATTTGGTGATAATTTTATGCATTCATGTTCCCCTCTACTTTTACAAGCCTTCCAGTGCTTGCTGCTGAGAAGCATCCCCAGAGCATGATGCTCCCACCACCATGCTTCACAGTGGAGATGGTGTGCTTGTGGTGATGTGCAGTGTTTGATGTTCACCAAATATAGCATCTAGTCAGATGACCAAAAAGCTCAATTTTTGTCTCATCAGACCAAAGAACTTTCTTTCAATTGATCTTGGAGACTCCCACATACCTTTGGGTGAATTCCAGGTGAGATTTCATATGAGCTTCTTTCAACAGTGGCTTTCTCTTTGCCACTTGTCCATATAGCTTCAACTGGTGAAGAACCCAGCAACAGTTGTTGTATGTACAGTCTATTCCATCTGAGCCACTGAAGCTTTTAACTCCTGCAGAATGGTCATAGGTGTCGTTTCAGCCTCCCTCACCACTTTTCTTCTTGCCCGGTCACTCAGTTTGTGTGGACAGCCAACTCTGGGCAGATTTAGACAAGTGCCGTACACCCTCTCTTTCTTAATGATGGATTTTTTTTCCAAATTCTGTGGGATGTCCAGTAAGTTGGAAACCTTTGTACAACCATCTACTGACTTCTTCTTTTCAATGATCTTTTCTCTCAGTTGCTTGGAGTGTTCTTTTGTCCTCACGTTCCAATTGTAGCACTGATGAACCAGAAGACTGGACCTCCCAGTAACAGGTGTTTTTATACTACAGTCACTTGACACACATTAGCTACTCTCAGGTGATCTCCGTTTCACTAACTGTGGAACTGGAATCGACTAGCTGAACCTTTCATTCATTAAAGCAATTAAAGGGCAAAACATCCAAGGGAGTTGGATAGTTTTTATAAGCATTGTAGGTTTTCTTTTAGACCAAAACACTACTTCTCCAACAAAAAAACAAAAAAAAATTCATCACCATTATCAGTTCCTATCACTCAAACTGTTTGCCAAGGTTCAATGCTTGGACCACTCTTGTTTAGTATCTACACATTTCCCCTTGGAACATTCACTGCACTGGAACATTAAATACATCACCACCAAACCCCCACCATTCCTCCTCAATTGCTTTCTAACTGCTTCTGTGAACTCAGGAGCTGGCTGTCCTTTGTGTTTTTCAAATTTAGCAGCAATAAAACAGAGTTCATGGTTGGGCTGTGAAAGATTGGTGATATGTCCTGCAACTGACCACATTATCATTTGACAATAGTCCAAAATGGTCTCCATCATGGGCCTCATCCTGGATTCCACCTTTCTTCTGGGAAGCATATCAAATCGGAGGGATCAGAGTGAACTGGGAAGAGATAAACTTAACCACACAGACAAAAGCGAAAGCTTTAAAAAGATATGACAGTCAATCAAATTATAATTTATTTAAAATGTATTTCTTTTCAAAAATTAAATATGTACCACAAGGTTTAAAACTTTCTTTTTCACAGCTGAAAAAATAAAACTATCCTGGCTGTGAGTGGTGTATGGTATAATCATCAGTACTTCTAATATTATATAATAAAAACTTGCTAGAGCGAGGTTACACACCACCACACACATGCACTCCTGGACAACACACTCACACGCGTGCCTTATCTGCTCAAAACCACAATAAAAGAACAACTAAATAATTAAAGCTGGCCTCCCCTTCTTCAGTCTACAACATTTGATTCTAATAAAACCCTGGAGACAGCATAGTCATCTAAAACTGGCTTAATAAGTAAAAATTAAAAAGATAAAACCAACAACAAAACAGCAACAGATCATGGCCTTCAAGAAACAAGAAAATATAAAGTCAGAAAATAACAAAAAGATAGTAAATGTTGACATTACAGCATAAGTCTGTACAGTATACCTTTCAGGGAGACACCTCATGCTCATATGCCACTTGGAAAATATCAAGTTAAAACAACAACATGACCTCAAAACTGCTACTGAAAACCACAACAGCAACAAACAAAAACCTAATTGGAGATAACTTATCTGAATTTCAGGAGTGGGACCACACTCCAAATACTGACCTTCCAGCAATACATTTATAAATGCCTGCTCATCTGCTTATTCTTATTTCCATGCTCCAGGCTTCCTCACCTTTTATCTCTATTTCGAACATCTCTCAAAGTATCAGGAGAGCTGCAGGTCCAGGAGCCACTCTTGATCCTCACTCAGGCATTCTCCAAATTGCAGCCTCTGGCCTAGCTTGTTGCATTTTTCTCAATAAATATGTTTTTTGCATTTGGGATTGGGGTAAAAGAAAAGCCGTAAAAGCAGGGGGCAAATGGACAGCAAGTACCAACTCTGAGAAGGCTAGTCATTAAGTTGTGGCTTCCTGATCTAATGCTGTGTAGGTCTACCTTTAAACTTTTAAGCCTGTCTTTAGTTGCTGCTGGCATCTTCCATATAAGAGGTGAAAGGCCTGCAGCAATGGGCTAACCTACCACCCCAAACACTAACAAACCAACTCAATATTACGATTACAGCTGCATATTTTCACCTTCATAGCATCTCATTTTTCCAACTTTCACTGTCTTATCCTGTTGCTGAAATACTTTTTCTGCCGAGTTTACAGTAACAGAATTCTTTCCTAAATCTCCAGGAAAGTCCTGAATCCCCCAACACTGTCTCCCAGTAATATACTGTATTAAAAACAAGATTCTCCTCTTCTCCTTCAAGTGCCTTCACACCCTTGCCCATCAGTACCTCACCCTGACACTGAGCAGCTATCCATTACCTTCTGCAGGTTGCAGATCCTGGGGGACATAGTCTTATGCATCCAGGCTTCAGCACTTTGTTACTCTCTCCTTCCTGACATTCAAAATACTGAAACCTTGGGACAATTCAAAAATGTACCTGACAGACTGGCATTTGGTCTCAGCCATTGTTCCTGTTCTGATAAATTAATTTGTATTGCGTTTTTATCCCATGCTATTAGAGGGTTGATATTGTATTTGCATTGTATCACTATAGAATGATACAAATTATTAATATCTTGTAAAAGATGCCAACATATGCAGTACATACCTACAGTACAGCAACCTCACCAAGTTGTGCATTACACCTTTTTTGTTCAATGTAGAAACAGTGTAGGAAAATGTATTGTGTAGGAAGTGAATGAAAGAGTCAAATGAGGAATTTTAGGTAGCGAATGAATGAATTTATAAGTGTTCTACAGGCTACAATAAGAGAAGAGTAGTTGAAAATGTGTTTCTTATTCACAGTGGGTTTTGAAAGGATTAGTTATTGCAATGGTTAATTGTAAAGCAGAAATTATTGTTTACTCTTATTTTATTTTTATTCTATAACAAATTTAATAGTAATAGTTTCATTCTAATTAGATCAAAAAATGTTGATAAAATGTTAATGGGATTTTTCATACAGTTACACACACACAAACAGAATAGGGTAGGGTTCTGCTGTTACAGTAAATATATTCATGCACATCACAAAATGGTAAAGATTGAACTACTAATAGTAGTAGTCTTTTTTGTTTGTTTTGTTTTTTAGTTGCCCAGAGGCTTGCTGCCAGTTATGCGAAAATGATGCAGTCATGTACGTACTGGATAAGTCAACCCTAACTCTATATTATATTCTATCAGTGGCTGCCACATAATCGCCTTCTTCTGAATTAAAAAAAAGTCCTATTTTTTTCTCCTTTAGAAAATGTGGTCCACTTGAAGGATTTAAATTATATTTATATATAACTGTGCATCTGCAAGAAAATACAGTTTCCACCCCCCTTAATAAAGTATTCTGATTCTGATTTTAAAGAAGATTTCAAAGATGGCCACGACCAATTTGAACTGTTTCAATTCAGCACTACATACCCACTCCAGCAGTCTAGTTAATTATGCATTTTATGATCTTTTCTCATTTTTAATATTGTATGGTAGTATGGTCTCAAGTATCACCATCTACAAGTCAATATCTGACATCCTCATACAACCAGGCTCAGAAAATAATGGATAAAAAAGACTGTTTTGTGACATCATTCACACATTTAAAAACACACAACTTACTTGGCTTTGAGTGTTTCATCAATTTATCCTTTCTTAAATTAGTTTTCAAATGTATAAACAGTCTAGCTCCAGAGCATCTTTCCAGATACACGCAAAAAAAAGACAAAGGCAAAGAAAGTAATAGTCACTAGAAGCATAGTGAATGGCAATTGTAAATTCAACATCGTAGATCCATAAACACCTGTCATCTATGGAACCCACTGTCAGCTGCAATCAGATTAATCATAGGTATTAAATCTTTTGCACTGAAGGTAAAAGGCTGGCAAAAAACTAACCAGAACTGGAGCAACTTTAATTACAATACAATTCACAAGTAAAATTTTGGGAATAATATTTTAATTCATGTGTTATTCATATGTATTTTATTATATTTCAGTATTGTTTCCCCAAATAATATGCATTGATTATCTTCTTGTGTTTATTGTGTACTGTAGTTTTATCTACTTGAAAACTGTAAAACATATCTGTGTATTATAGATAAAGAGACCCAGCGACAATGGTTGGAAATTAGCAATTGCCATAAACTCTGTGCAGCACATCAGTTTCATGCTCTGTACTGGAACTGTGTTAAACAGAATTGTTCCTATCCAGCCACAAACCAGCCACAGGGGCCCACAAGCCAGTGTACTCCTAGTGCCGGTCCCAAGCCCGGGTAAATGGTGAGGGTTGTGTCAGGAAGGGCATCTGGCGTAAAAACTTTGCCAAATCAAATACGCGGATTCATAAGACGATCCGCTGTGGCGGCCCCTAATGGGAGCAGCCAAAAGAAGAAGGAGAATTAAAGCACTAAAATCAAAATTGTAAAACTATAATTGTAAAAGAATAAGAGGCGAGCCAGATCCAAACAATGCATATTTCATATCCTGTCAACAAAATTTCTAACTTTTATTTATTCATTACTATTCATCAAGTGAACTAACTATCCACGTTTGGGTGTCTGGAAAATTCAAACCATTTTTGCTTCATCTTTGGATGAAAACATTGAAAAAGACTACATCAGAATTTTACTGTATAACTAAGTAGGCATATTGAAAGCTGTGACATTCAAACAATACATCAGTGCAATCTTATATCCTATGCTATACAAGTATGTTTGTGCTGCCACATCTACTTCTCCCTTTTCATGCCTGCAAAATCCAAAATAGTTGTACAAAAACAAATGTGATGAAACACACTGTACTTCACTTAGTCATGTAGTACACTTAAGAAGCAGGGGAAATCATCCCAATGAGTCAAATTTGAGCAGCGAAATGGAAACGTTTTAGAGTTCCTCTTGTAAAGCTTCTTTAAGTCCTCATTTCTTTTGTATTTTATTCTACATTTATATTTCAGGTGTTTTTCAGAAGCTTTTAACCAAGGAGGTTTACACGTGCAAGCACAGAACACGCTTAAATTTGTACATTAGTGACATTGCAAGTAGGTGTAATAAAGGCAAAATTGTTTTCTAATGTGTTTGTGCCCATTGTGTTTCTACACTTCAACAGTGTTACAAGTGATATATAAGCTACGTATAAAAAGACAGAACGTGTGTTTAATAAATTACATGCTTTTACTGTAACATGAAGGGATACAAAATAAAACCAATATTAATCAACTATGTAAATTAATATGCAATATACTTGTTTAAAAAATGCTTTGCAGGAATGAAGCAATAAATCTGATTATGTAAATTAAGAATGGATTTAAAGGGAAAAATACAAACTTACAACAAGGAGTAAATAAGTGCAAACAAATTGTTTGAAATCCTGCCTGTTGTACATTGAAGTAATGATTTCAAAGCTAACATTTCCTCTCTTCAGAAAGGCCACTGCAGGGACTTTAGGTACATTGAGCCAAGACCCAATCAACCCTCAGGATATTTGGCTGGACTTCAGTATGCCTGGGAGGGATGAGCAAAAATCAACAGGAGGGCTCTGACTCAGGATTTGCCGTCACTCTGATGTGACATAAAGGCAAAGGGCACAGTAAACAGACAAACAGGGAAGCATAAAGACTATATAAAAGTTTGAACGCCAAACAACAGAAAAAGAAACAGGTGTTAAATTTTTAGCATGATGTGTAAAGAATTCATGCTCATTCGCTGTCAGTCTCAGACTCTCTCTCTCTTGCTCTTTGAGATACAAGTACAAAGCTAGCACACATTCTCATACTGTCCCACATTTATTTCAGCTTTAGAGAACAAACACATTACGCACACATCATGTCGTTGCTCACTGAAACCACCCACTGGTGCAGAAACTCCTACTCTGTCTAGTGTGTGTGTGTGTGTGTGTGTGTGTGTGTGTGTGTGTGTGTGTGTGTGTGTGTTTTCATCTGGCAAAACTAGACAACAAGACTTTTTTCTTTCTTTTTTTCATTCCCACTGCAGTGAA
>VUQH01000047.1:37367-59402 GCA_015106775.1 Etroplus canarensis | reverse complement strand
CAGTGTAGCTAGCGCACACATCCTGCCTTTGTGGGCCAGGAATGCTAAGAATCCAGACTGCTGCCCACCTCCCCACTGCTGCCCAACAAGGTGCCCCCCCATTGCACCCCAGTGTCTCAGCGGTTTTACAGGCCAGCCAGCCTGGACGTCTGGGTGGCTGCTTGCGCAAGTCGGCGCACTGTGTTTTGTTTGATGTTGCACACAGTAACATGGCAGCTCCACTCTGGAGCTGCAGCACCTGCTCTCAGGAAGTGAGCTGTGTGTAGTGGAACCAACTTTGAGCCTGAAGGCCACAGATTTGCTCTCAGCATGCTCCAGTTTGATGAGGTTTTCAGGGTGGGCTGTGAGGCCTAAGGTGAATCTTGTTTCATCTTCCAATCCCATTTGAGTGTAACTTCTTAAATGGTGTGAGTGTGGAAAGGCTTCTCAAACAGGACAGCATTAAATTCTTTATTGATGACCAAAACATTTACCAGAATAAAAATATGTAAAGCAGTAAAATATAATTGTATGCATAAAAAACACAAGAGTTGCACTGGAGTTATGCTCCTGGAAGTGCGAAGTGTAAGAGTGTAAGCGTTATCCACAGATGATGTAAATTTTATGTCAAGTTTTAGGAAATGAATAGGTAACAGCTACAATCATGCAGTTGTACTAAGGAAGAGTCCAAGGCTGTGTCATGAGTTTGCAATTGAGGTGGGTTCATAAAGGGTCAGAGTTCAGGTGGCTGATAGCACCAGGGTCAAAGCTGGGTCTGGGACACCTGGATGTCCTTCCTGAGGGCAGGAGTGGAAATAGTCCGCTGCAGGGATGAAAGGAGTCTTTGTGGATGTTTCCTGCACGCTTCAGGCAACTTTTGTTTGAAATGTCCGATATTGCAAGTGTTAGTGTAGGCTGACCAGCTGCTGGAGGGCTTTGCTGTCTGAAACAGTAGAGCTGATGTACCTCACAAAATTACAACATCTTACAGGATCTTCTTGAACCTCAGTGCTTCTGATAGTGAAGGGTGGTAAATTTAGTTTCCTCATCACTCTGCGCCAGCTGATGTTTTGATTAATTTATTATCTTTCTAGTGGAATGGAAGGGTAACAGGAACCATCACCAATTAACCTAACATGGACTGTGGGAAGAAGCCAGAGTACCCTGAGAGAAGTCTTGCAGGCACCAGGAGAACATGCAAACTCCACACAGAATGGTCCCAGCTTGCTCCATATTATAGTTATATATGAAATACAGAGCCTGCTGCAGGTTCTTCTGGCAATCATTGACTATAAAGGATTTTCATCCAGATAGTAAAGTTCCTGTATTCAAAATTGTGTTAGATTGTCCAGTTACTTTTGAGTTTCTGAAAATAGGACACTGTGTCTAAAAATGGCTGTAAATCCTAAACAGGTAATGCAACATTTTTGTTAATGCCTTAGGTGAAAAACATTTTGGAAATGTCCTTAAAACCGTTCTTAAATCTATGGGCAGCAACAATTGCTTCTCTGAGATCATTGCTGATGTCATTCCTCCTTGGCAGTGAGTTAACCCACACCAGAGCAGCAAACTGCCAAAACTGCTTTTATGGAGGTGAGCACACTTGCTGATGATCAGTAAATCAAGTGCATTCAATAAGCAGCACCTGGCTTCTACTTAGCCTCTTAATTCCTATAAAAGGAGTAAGAATGTGTTAAAATTTTATTGCCATGGTAAAATATGTAGCATGTTGTTGTTAATCTCAGGTTCTATATATCTATTTTTAAGACCTGTTGAGGACCAGCTGATTCTTTATGTCTCGATGAATTCAAAGAGGGTGTACTTTGTTGGGGTACACCCTCAAAAAAAAAGAGGGTGTACTTTGTTTTTTACATGACTTTGTGTGTGTGTGTGTGTGTGTGTGTGTGTGTATGCGTGCGTGTGTGTTTTAAAGCAATACGCTGCCATCATACTTATTAAGATTTCACATGCTAAACATCTCTGCCTACAGTCCACCTGTACTGTATTGAAAACAATACAATGAAATATTATATGAAGTAAGAATGGGGAACACATATGGCTTTCTAAACTACAGCAGCTGGTCTCCTCAGTTCCCAAACACTTGCAGGGTTCTGTTAATAAAAGAGGGAAAGAAAGACATTAGAAGTATATCCTTTATGTTATAATTTAATAGTGGATTTGCTCAATAGTTGTTGCATTCACATTTGCTTCATTGTGCAGACTGTAACCATGCTGTTTTTATGGCGCGGAGGGGAGACCTTCAGCAGCCTTATCAAATGTGCCAAATTACATTTCCCATGTTTCATGACAGCCCGGTCCAACACTCAGTGCGAGGTCTTTCCTGCTCTCCAGCGAAACACTTTTTACATGCCTCTGGGATGACAATGGGAATGCAGAGTTTTTCCTGCCAATCATGGGAACCTGAGGATAAGCCTGTGTTTCCTGGAATGGTGCCCATTAGGAAAGAGACGGAGGGAACACAGGATGTTCTGAGCAGTGTCCTGCAGAGCAGAGTGAAGCTGTTTACAGGGACTCTCCCACTTAAACACTCTGGCCTCGTGGAGTGGGATTCCCTGCTCAGGTTTTCCATTACACTTGTCCAACGACTGTTTTTTTTTCTTGCAGTCATGTATCAAGTATATCTTACCTGTTCCCTTTATAATGTATTCTTTCTTAGAAAACTTTTTTTTCACACACTCTCAAAAATATGGGCCGTTTAGTCAGGATTTAGTAACTGTGTAAACTAATGCTTTATTATGACACCCTGACTCATCCATAACTGCACTGTGACATTAACTCATCTGTAAGTATTTCACACCTCCTCCTCCTACCCCTGGACACTCTACTGAGAGGCACGGTGATGATGTCACAGGGCAGGGGCATGTGTGTCTATAAGTGCAGGGGGAAACCTCTGACTGAAGTAGAGCTGACCTGTACTCACACTAAGACGCTGCAGGAGAGCAAAGAAGAGCAGACCGGAGTGGATACTGTGGATACTTTTCGTCCTGAAGTTGGCAAACACAGCTTGTCTCCTCTTTGGACTCCAGACCTGAATGGTTTCTTACTTCTTAATTTCTTTCATCCTTTGGGAAAGTTTTTTTTCTTTTTGGAAATTTTCTCTGTCATTGCTGAGATCAGGATGTTTCATCATGTTGCTTTGCAGCAGATCTTCTTCACCCTGTTTGTGCTGGGCAGAGCTGCAGTGATGGTGAGTTTCTGTAACATAAAACACCTCCTGTTTTCATTGCTGTGGACATAGTTTAGTCATTTTAGATAGCATCTTTTGATTGCCACTTTTTTAAAATCAGCCTGAGCTGACCTCTGACCCTGTTCTTCAGGCAGAGACTGACTGCCCAGCTGAGTGCTCCTGTGCCCCCTCTCCCCCACTGTGCCTGCCGGGTGTCAGCTGGGTAACTGACCACTGTGGCTGCTGTAAAATCTGTGCTCGGCAGTTCAATGAGGACTGCAGCACCACTGAACCCTGTGATCAGATCAAAGGGCTGCGCTGCCAACTGGGGGCTGGAGGAGACCCAAAGAGAGGACTGTGTCGAGGTGAGCAAGCACCCTACCGAATGCTCAGAGCTTTGGCTTTAAACCCTGAAAAGGATTAGCTGTTTTGGAACTGTTCTGTGGAAAGTAAATCTTGCATGCAAGATGATAAACAGATAGCACTACTAAAGTGTGCAGTGTTTCTCTCTCTGTTTCTTTCTCTTTCAGAATCAGAATCGGATTTATAGTGCTTTATTAATCCCAGGGGGGAAATTGCATAAACTTCCATCTGAAACAATCCTCTCAGCAGCCCATCTGACCCACTCAGTTATTAATTTAAACGTTACTTGCACACGTTACAAGACACTTGTTGCAGTATTTCATAAAACCGAAAAAAAAAAAAAAATTCACTGCAGCTGTACTTAGCTGAATTTGACAAATAAAAGTCTTGAGTCTTGAAATGAGGTAAAACAAACATCCTTTGTGTGGACATCTTATGTCACGGGGAGTCACAAGTGGACATTGATTTATTAGAGAGGTCTACAAGCCACAGGACTGTCATTCATGTCTTAGAATGAGGGAAAATGCTCACTGCTGAAATCACAGGGCCAACAGCCAGTATACACAAACACTATGCAGTTGCATTTTAAAGGAGCTCTCTGACTACTGGGAAGTATGTGGAAACTGTTATGTAATGCCTTTCATGGCTTTGGAGGAGCTCCTAACGTTGAATAAAAAAATAATCATTTTGGAAATATAAACTACATGCAGGTGTTTTCTAATAAAAAGGTGCTATGAATCTGTACTATGGAGGGAGTAGGAATCAGGGCATTTTTTGCTTTTAAATACCACATTGTGTTTTTATATCAGCTACTTGGAAGCATCTTTAACTTCGTTAAAAAGTATAAAATCCAATCTCTTTTAGAAAATCAATTTCTTTTCCCAGTGTAATCCTCTGAGCTATTACATATTAGTTGAAGAGCTCATATTGTGCTCATTTACATGTTAGTTAGATTAGCTTTGCTTCCTTTAATATTCAAAATACACTTTTTAAATGCAGCGCATTGCTTCAGCACCTCTTTTGACCTGTCAGAAATGTTCTCTCTTTAAGCTCCTCCCCTTCACCAAAACGCTAGTCTGCTCTGATTGGTCAGCTGGCCTGGGGAAAACAAAGGCACTGAAGGTTGTGTAAACATCATAACCCCAAATTTTGTAGGAATGATGCAGTTTTTCTGTTATTACTCAACCAGTTATTTTTTATGTGTGTACATGCAGGGACTACATACCAAAAGCTAGTTTAGTTTGCACTGAAGCACAAGGTGAGATGAAACCTCAGTAACTCACAGCCAGTCCTTGATTGTTGGTTAACAAAAAGTTTCCACAGCTTTTGATTGTCCCTCAGCAGCAAAATTTCCAAATACCTATGGTTATGGTATCAAAACTGCTGACAAAATAAATCTAAGTGACCCACCTGGTCTTTGGGTAGAGAAGTAGCTTTAGTAAATAAATGAATATGGTGGACTGCAAGGTAACTGACTGCAGCAGGATTTTATTGAGGAAGACGGTCCTTCTTTGAGGTTGTGCCCACAAGAATGAGAACGTGTTACACAGTGATGTAGATAAGTACCAGAGGAAAAGCATGGATTGCTCACAGCTCTGTTTTCTGTTTTGTGTGTGTTTGTTGACAGCTGAGGCCCACGGTTTGCCCTGTGCATTCAATGGGCGAGTGTACCAGCACGGTGAGGACTTCCAGCCCGTCTGCCAGCACCAGTGCACCTGCATGAACGGTATTGTGGGCTGCATGCCTCTCTGTCCCCACCAAGTGCCCCTGCCCCAGTGGCACTGTTCCCGGCCCCGGCTGTTGCAGCCAGAGGGCGGGTGCTGTGAGGAGTGGGTGTGTGAAGATGACAACAATATTAGTGAGGACCCAGGTCTCTCATTGCCAGACAGCCAACCCTATCCCAACCACATCGATCCTCTGGTGTCTGCTCAGCTACAGCCTGGCTTTCCAGCTGAAAGTGGAGGAGACACATTCACAGGTAAAATTCAAAACAGAGCATAGTGGAGAGATCCTTAGGAGAGCAAAGATGATCAGACTTCAAAAATTTCATCATGAGTATGTAAATAAAATAACCTCTAAACCTCAAACAAGTCACTCACTGCTGGGATTCATGGTGTGATTGGTGTATTTTGCTCTCATGCAGATATTGCATCCTTCCCCCTGTCTGAGCTGTTAACTGAGCCCTATTGCTTCCCACAAACCACTGAGTGGACCCAGTGCTCCGCCACATGTGGGATGGGCATTTCCAGTCGTATGACCAACAACAACCCAAAGTGTCAGCTGGTCAGAGAAACCAGACTGTGCCAGATCCGGCACTGTGAGCTGCAACTTCCGGTAACCAACAAGGTAGGAAACATATGATAAATGTAAAATACTGCTGGGAATGTGCTCTGAGTGCACGGTCAAAGTTAAAAGCAGGGTTTTGTATTTAACTGAGGCTCTGTCTCCCCAAAGGGGAAGAAGTGTCAACGAACCATCCGCACACACAAACTGGTCAGAATCACCTTTGGCGGTTGCTCCACAGCGCGGCGATATCGACTCCGTACCTGTGGGGTTTGTACCGACAACCGCTGCTGCACCCCATCCCTCTCCCGCACCGTGCGGCTCCTTTTCCACTGCCCTCAAGGAGACACCTTCTACAACGTGATGTGGATCCAGCGCTGCAGCTGTAGTAGAATCTGTGGGAATGGCGACAATCACTCCACGCCTTCAATAAGTTTCTACAATGACATCCACACCTTCAGAGACTGAGGCTGACTCATCAGCAGACTCTGCACCTCCTCCTCGCTAAAAACCCACTGCCTCCCTGTCTGTCAGCTGGGTGGGATAGCAGTCCACTTGCTTGCACTTTAAGTTTCCTGCCATGATGTAGTCAGTTTAACAGTAGTGGTGTATTGCCTTTACAGTGTGCTGGGCAACACTGAGGACAACACACTGCAGTGTGTCAGCTGCGTCACAGTGCAGGCTGTGAGCTTTAACTGAAACTGCTTTTATTTATTTGTAACTTTGTGTTCTTTCTGCACAGGGTGATGTGACGGTTTGTCAAGGCTGTTTAGATCACAAATAGGAATATTTATTAGAAGTGATGGGAATCAAAGACACGCATCTTTTCTCTGAGGCATTTTGAAATTTTGAGGAATAATTAGATGACATCACATATATTCATTAGTGACTACACGGACTAGGTGTTCTTTATGTGAACAGTGTTTCCAATGGTGTGTCTATTTGAACAATGACAAACTTTCACAAGGGAGAGTTTACAGAGACTGTGCTAATTATGCTACTGTGCTATATAGGTGGAAAACATATAGTCTATACAGACTTCACTCTTAGTTGTGGAGTGGGAAAATTCGAGGATCACCTCATTTTTCGAGGTGTGATAATATCGTGTTTTTTCATGTGTCTCTCACAGTGTACATGCATAGTGCTTCGGTTAGAGGGATTCTTAAAGATGCTATATATTTAACATGTGTCACATGTTTTCATTGGAAGTCTATGTTTGTAACCTCCTGTACATCAAATAAAAACCTATCAACCTGTGAAGGGTCTCTATATATCTATATATATTAATCAAGAGTTTTTGCACATGTGCTGCTCCTAACAAGAGCTGATGGCTGCTTCAAATGTTCACAATATAGAGGAAAACAATATGAATTAAG
Source organism: Etroplus canarensis (assembly GCA_015106775.1). Classification (NCBI taxonomy): domain Eukaryota; kingdom Metazoa; phylum Chordata; class Actinopteri; order Cichliformes; family Cichlidae; genus Etroplus; species Etroplus canarensis. The sequence continues at coordinate 52,214 of VUQH01000047.1, read as the reverse complement.
GTACTTGTAGCTGCTTTATTGGCATTGTGAAAAAGTCAGCATGATCCAGTTGGGTGTACATTTCCATTTTCATCCTTTAACCAAAGTGACTCTCAGTTCAAAATAACAACAAAATTCCCTGTTTTTACTCCTCCTGCTCCCTTTAAGCAAATAGCAGGTGGGTGGGGCTGCTGTGCTCACACCCAGAGCTGTGTGCCTGAGATGACCAGACTAGGTCATTCACTCTTAATGAAAGCATAAAGAGCCAAGAGTAAAAGAAACTGTGGGAACTTGTGCATTTAGAGCTCACAAAGGCTCACAAAGATTATTGCACATACTCTGGCCTCATTATTAAAAATTTTGGCCACATTTAATGAGTGCATCCTGAAATGCTGTGTATATACAGTATAACAAATAAGACAAAGCTTCAGTAGTATGGGGTATTTGACATGTTGTTATGGGTTGTTTGGTCCCTATAGTGTAGTAAGATCTTGGTTTGTATTGCTAGCAATTAGTCGGACTTGTTCTCAGTGGGAGTTGGACTCTGCCAGGGCTGCCCTTTGTCACAAGTTTTATGGACCAAATTTCCAGGTGTAACCAAGTGGCGGACGGTGTCTGCTTTGGTTGCCCCAGGTTTGCCTCTCTGCTTTTTGCAGATGAAGTGGTTCTTTTGGCTTCATCATGCAATCACTTCTAGCCAGCCATAGGGTGATTTGTTACTGAATATGAAATGGCAAGAATGACAATTTGCACCACCACGTCTGAGACAGTGGTTCTCAGACAGAAAAAGATGGAGAACCCACTCTGGGTCAGGGAGTTGGACCCCCAAGTGGAGGACTATCTTGTGGTCTTGTTCACAAGTAAGGGGAGAGTGGGGAGGGAGATGGACAGATGGATTGGTGTGGTGTTGGAAGTGATACAGACAGTGCCAGTCTATTATGGTGAAGAGACAGCTCAGTGTGAAAGCAAGGCTATCAACTTATTTGTCAGTCTGTGGTCCCACTTTCACCTATGGCCTCAAGCTCTGGGTAGGGACCAAAGGAATTAGATTGCAGATAAAAGTTCTTTCTTTGAGATAGGGTGAGGAGCTAAAGCAATTACATCTCTTGGCTGGCTTGTGAATGCCTCAGTGTTCCTCCGAAAGAGCTGGAGAAGGTGGCTGGGGAGAGGAAGGTCTGAGCTTCTCTGCTAAAACTGTCACACCCTCTAACCAGGTCTGGATAAGTGGTAGAAGATGGATGGATGGATGGATGGATGGATGGATGGATGGATATAGAGACGTTTCACTCGATGAGTGAGATAAGTAAAAACTCAGACTTGCTGGTGGCACCACAAGAAAAATCATTGCATCCTCAAAGCCAGATATCCTCTGGGAACCATGATTATCTATACCAAATGTGACCCATCAAATGGCTTTTGATATATTTCACCAAATTCATTTTTCACTATTCATCTTGTAAGAGACTTAAATGTGTGTAAAAATGGCAAACAAGGAAAGAGTGTCTTTATCAGACTGTGTGTTAATTACATCAAGTAGAGAGTGAGTATTTCACTGGAAAGCAGAAACGTTTACTTGCTTTTGGTGCTGGAGGAAAAGTTGGGTCTTCAACCAAGTCAGTGTAGAACCTTCTATGGGAAGTATTAGATCTTGTCATGACAACCACCAATAGCTGTTAAATTATTTTACTAATAATAAACACTAATTCAAGAGGAAATGTATAAACAAAACAGTAAATCACCAGTATAATCATAATTCATCTTGTAGGGAAAACACTGTAATTATGTGTAAAAATGCCACATTAAGAAATAGTCAAGGGATAACAATAACACTTAAACTGTAATAATTCAGAATAAAGAGTCCACATTCAATATACACTGTCTGAATTATAAGCTTATGATTGCTTGAAAGACCTTTCACAGAAACGTCCTGCTTCCTCCTGCCTGCTGTTGGGTTTTGCCGATGAATCAAAAATTTCCATAAAGCTACGTTGACCTGCTGAACATATTAGGGCTGGGTTTTTAAATGTTTAGTGTCCATAGGAGAGTAAAAAATCCATTTCACAGTCCTTGGCTTGGCTGTGGTGCAATAGTGGAACCCTTAACCCTGGATCACTAGCATCTTACTCTAACCACAGAGCTTAAAGCCTCATGTCCTTGCACAATGCTCCGGGTGGCTCTGTAGCACAAACATTACGATGGACTACTACATTCCTCACCCTGGCCTATCGCTCCTTCTGAGAGGGGGAGAGGAACACAGTGACCTCCTGGCTGCTATAGTCAGAACTGATGGTGAGCTACATCATGACAAGCTCTTGAGTACTGACCATGAATAAATTGACTATAAAAGTCCATTTATGTTGGTCAGTAATGCACATGGATACTGACCTGATAGTAGTTCTAGAGTGAATCTTGCCTAATTGACAAAAATTACAAAGGTTCTTCAGTCTTCATGTAAATTTTGCTATGTGACCCATAAAGTACTTTCTACATAGGGCAAATTATAGAGAAGATGAGTGTAAACTGCCCACAACTGTAAATACACTTTTTAATCTATTAAGAATTTTTAAAAAATAAATAATAAATAAATAAATAAATAATAGTCTTTGTGTGCTGATTTGAAATTATCCAAGAGGTTGTTGTTTGGATGAACTATGAAACATTATTTTTGTATGTTCTGGGAAAATCGTGTTCATCACGTCACATCTATTAAAGATGCCATCTTACAGTAGGGTTGTGTTTCATCAGATTACGTAAAAGTATAGAGTAGCTAGTTATACAATTTGTACAATGCACTTTTCTCAGGGAGCCATATCGGGAAATTATATTTTTGGTAGCTAATACACAAAATTTAACCCAATACAAAGTAATTCAGCATATGTTGATGTGTCTTTGTTTTTTAAACAAGTACAAGAAACAAAAAAAAAAAAAAATACAAGCTGGAAAGAAATGATAAAAAATGACAAATAATTTACTTTTAGCCAATGGGCAACTATTGGTCTACTTTGTCATTAAAAAGGAGAGAAGCAATACTTCAAATGAAAAAGCTCTGGGGGTCTTGGCTAATAAAGTTATTAATGACAAACCAGTCAAAATTATATTAACAATTTATGCTGTGAATAAATGCAGTGTAAGATGTAAAGAGAAGCTTTTTGTATCTTTTGGGTCATTGTTTTTGCCATCAGGCTTGTGACAGCTGTGATGAACCCTCTGTTCAGCATCAGGCAGCAGACAAAGCTGATGACTTCAGATGAATTCAACATATGGACACAAAAATGACTCCAAATGCAATGATGCACAATAAAACAAAGGACTGGGTATTTTTTTCTCTTCTCTATTGAGTTACACTACACATATGTTTTTTGTTTTTTGTTAGTAAATACTTTTGAGCGCATACTCAAGTCATTAGCTACTCTGTCCATTAAAACACAGAAGCCAGACCCATCTCTATTTCCTGAGACAAATCAGGTCCTTCAATATCTGCCTGCTGAGGATGTTTTATGAGTCTGTGGTAGCCAGTGCCATCTTCTATCCTGTAGTGTGCTGGGGCAGCAGACTGAGAGTGGTGGACACCAACAGATTCAACAAACTGATCTGCAAGACCAGTAACATCATGGGTGTGGAGCTTGACACTCTGACAGTGGTGTCAGAAAGGAGGATACTGTCCAAGTTAAGGACAATATTGGATAATCCTTCCCACCCTCTCCATGATGAGCTGGACAGAGGAGCACGTTCAGCAGCAGACTCATTCCATGATGCACCACGGAACACCACAGAAAAGCATTCCTACCTGTTGACATCTGACTCTGTAATTCATCCCTGTGACACCTTGACTAGTTTTTTTCTACCACCATATCTTGTAGATATTGTATATAGTGTTTATTTTTGGAGTTATTTATGTTACATTAGAACTTTATACATATATGTTTATATATTTAATCTTTATTTTTGCCTTCAGATTTATTTTTATTTATATATAACTAAGCATCTGTAACAACAATTCAGTTTCCCCTCTGGGATTAATATAGTATTCTGATTCTCATGCTGATTTCAATTCTATGTAACCCTCCACAGTCCTGACCTTACAAAAGTATAATACTAATAGAACATCAGCTTTGCAATGACTTCCCAGTCTGGTGTTTTCCGTCATGGGTTTTTAACCCTTTCATGCATGGCAGTCATTAGAGTGGATAGCTATTCAAAAATTTTCTTTAATATGCATGTGTTTTGTCGCTATGGTGAAATATCAGTGGCAAAAAATCTTGACTGAAGATGTCATAATTCATAAATGAAAGTTAACTTGGACTGCATAATAGGCTTGTGATAATGGCACATTTTCTGAATGTGAATATCTATCTTGAATTTAGTTGGCCATAAGCCAAATATTACCATGCTTATCTACATCTTCCTTAAGACAAGACTTAAGGCTTACTTACTGACAGGCAAGAATCATTAAAAAGCACACATGGCATATAGGCCATCTCACCATGGAGACTTCCTTACCATCCAGTATCATCACTGATGGCGCCACTGGTTCCCATTTGACTCAAACTTGCTCAGTTCCCTATTGATGATGATATTTGTCTGGGATGTTTGTTTGGCGTAAATTCAGGGAAACGATCCCTTCAGTGGAGTTGTTGTACACTAAAGTTGGTGTCCCCTGACAACATTTGAGTGCTCATTTGTTTAAGAGTCATCCTGGCATTTTACTGAAATTCATGCCACTATGAGAAGCAGTGAAATCTTTCAGTGAAATATTCCAGCGACATTTTGTCATCAGTCCCAATGTGTCTCTATACTGTCTCAAGCAGAAAAAAGACAGAAAAGTGCATTATTAACAATTTCTTAAAAGTTTATGTTGAGTTAAATTAGTGGAGAACACACATCTTGTTGCCTCAAAATATTGCCTTTGTGTTTACCTTGGACACTGAGAGCAGCTGGCAGACTGGTGCCTTGAAAGTCAGAAGACAGGAAGTTATTTATGACAAACTTGGTTCAATATGTTCAGTTTTATTTATATTTGTTTGGAATCCAGTGCCAGTATATTAGATCAAACCATGAGAAAATACAGTGTGCTGTCATACATGAACTTGAATCCTTGTTTTTTTAAAGAAACATATTCACTCTGTTAGATGGTGTCTCAATAGTTCAGTGGTTTACACATTTGACTTACAAGCAAAAAGTCCCTGGTTCAATTCCAGGTTGGGATACAAGTCCCTCTCACCATGGAGGGTTGTGTCACGAAGGCCATCTGGTGTAAAATCTCTGCTTAAATTACTAAATGCAGATTAATCAGCCATGGTGCCCCTTTAGGGAGAATACAAGGAAGCAGCCAAAGGTGCCCTTTTCAACTACACAGGTTTTGCCTTCAAACTACTCTATTTTTGTCTGTTGCAATGATCACTGTGTCCTATTACCTGATAATAGAGTCATAGAAGTTTTGTTTCACAATCAGTCATGCCCGCTGTCTTTTCAACAACATGTGTTATGAGGAAGGAGGCACTAACTAAGGATTATGAAAAAATAATGGCAGCTGAAGCAGGGTGTAGTATAAACCTACTGGCTGTCTCGAGTTACTCCATTTCAAAACTAAGAACGCTGGAAGCATCATCTTTCTCTTTGCCACGTTTTAATTCCTACACAATGGAGCAGGGTAAAAGAATTACGGCACACTGCAAAAGATAAAACAATGGACTGATGTGCCATTTTCATTCCTGACAGAACTGACACCCTATGCCATCTGAACTGGGTGACATTTAGGCTGTAGGATGTTCCACAGATAATCTAGCACATACTTTACTGTAAATTATCAGTTTTGTTTTAGGCTTATTTGTAGTTACAATAATTTAGATACAGCTTAACTTGTGAACTTTCAAAGTGTGAGTAGAGGGATTTGTTTTCATGAGATGAAAATGAGCTTAGTTTATTCACTTTGTTACAGTACGCACTTATTCATCTTCACAGGAGTCCATTCATTTACATGATTATAACAGTTTCAAACAAATTGTTTAAAGCTAACTTGCTGTTAGCTTGGGGAGATTTATTTCTAGTAGCTTGTCTGAGAACTAATGTGGTGGACTAGCATTAGCAATGGCAGGGCATTTAGTTTTGGGGGCTGACAGCATGCTAGCTACTTCATTGTGTTGCCTGCCTTAAAGAGAACTAGATGTTCGAAGATGGCACCTGACTTATTCCTAAGAAAGCCGTTCATCTGTACCATAGGTTTCTGTGGGATTTCTCAAGCACTCTCAGAATTTTTTTGGATATTAATTTTAGCACACCTAGTGGTAAAAGACTGATACTAACATAGCACTTTTTATTTTCTTACAGGTGGCTGTGGCTCAGGAGGTTAAGTGAGAAGAATAAAATTGTAGTAAAAAGTGCTTTCAGTGCTCAGGTGCTATATAAGCACCAGTCCAGTCACTGCACTTTTTACTTAAAGTCTCATACCAATTCATGCATATTCTTTGCCTTAAAAAAATCACACTCTGATAGATACACCTGAAGCAAACTGGTGTTCAGTATCTTGCCCAAGGATACTTTGACATATAAACTGGGGCAGCTGGGGATCATACCACCAACCATCTGGTAAGAAGGCAACCCACTCTTCTTCCTGAACTACAGATGTCTGTTTAGCAAATGCAATGTACTCATGTTTATAGTGTCCCCTGTAGTGTAGTGGTTTGCACATTCGCCTTACAAGCAAAAGGTCCCTTTTTCGTTTTGAGGTGAGGACACAAGCCTCTTTCACCATGGAGGGTTGCGTCAGGAAGAGAATCCAGTGTAAAAACTCTGCCAAATTATCAATGCGGATTAATCTGCTGTGATGACCTCTTGGTGGAGAATACAAAGGAGCAGCTGAAAGGTACATTTTTAATGTCCTTGTATTTATGTAGCACTCTTCTAGTCTTACCAAACACTCAAAGCACTTTAGGCTAAAAGTTGTTCTTCATGTACTCTTCTTACCGCATATCCACAGCCAATTTAGAATCCCCAGTTGACATTACATGCAGCTCTTTGGATTGTGGGAGGAAACCAGAGTATCTACAGTAAAATCTTTCAAGCCCCAGCTGGGGTTCAGACCTTCTTGCTTGGAGACAACAGTGCTAACATCTTCATCACTGTGCAATGAAGTCATTCAAAATTTTCCCTTTAAGTACAGGAGATAGCTAATTAAACGGGCTGTATAACTTTACCAGGTAATATTCTGACTTTTTATTCACTGCAGAAAACCTAAAAAATTGCATTTTCTGAGTTAATATTTCTGAGCTAATAATACAAAGCTCACATGACACTGAGGTGCTTACCCTCAAGAGAGACAGAAAATAGAGCCTCAGATGGAAGGATTTCTCCACATCACAGTGAGGAGGCTTTATAATGATGTTTTGGCAGCCTGCTGTGCTGTGATGCTCCACAGTGGTTTATACTGGCTGGGACCCCAGACTGGAAGTTACAGGTGTTGTCCAGCCTCGCAGAGAGCTGTGACTTTCAGCATGGCCTTGACAGAGGAACAGGAAATATGTCAGAAATCAACAGGGGCCTCAGAGAGTGGTGGAAACTAGCTCAGCCTGACACTCTTGACCACAGCAGACAAAACCCCCACTCCCACCACCACCACCACCCACCAACCCACCCCGCCTGCACTCGGAAAAAGGATGTGTCGAAGTGGTTTTGATTTAAGCACAATAAGGGACAATAACACATGCCTCCATGTGAGTTGTTATCAGATTGTTGTGCTTTAAAAGAATGTGTGGGACATGACTCATTCTCTTTTAAGTGTGTCACCGCAACATTGTTTATGGAACTAAAGTCAACATGGCCACAAGGGGTTCAGTTTAGACTGAGGGGTCGCAGTAAACACTGTGACATAAAACACTGATTTAAAGAATACTGCTCCAGTACTACTGCTGCTGATCAATTTCATGTACCTAATGCAAATTAATGTATGGAACTAGTAGGACTATTAATATTTTACCAGATTTCTAAGTATGTGCTCATAATAAACAGTATTTGACAAATTATACCCTATGGAGAAAAGTGTTGGGCCACACCTCTTTATCAGTTGATAATTTCAGGTGTTTCATTCAGTACCATTGTCACAGGAGTATGACAGCACCAGTCTGCAGTCTGCCTTTACAAAAATTTGTGAAAAAAAAAGTTTGTTCTAAAGAGCTCACTGAATTTGAGCAATTGCAGGCCATTGTTGCAACAAGTCAGTTTGTGAAATTTCTTCCCTTCTAGACATTATGTAAGTGGTATTATTGTACAGTGGAAGCCTTTAGGAACCACAGCAACTTAGCCATGAAGTTGTTACACAGCAGGGTCCTTGAGGCACATAATGCTCTGCTGACTCAGTTAATGTAGAGTTCCAAACCTCCAGTGGCATTAACATCAGCACAAAAACTGTGCACCAGGAGCTTCACAGTATGGGTTCCCATAACTGAGCAGCTGCAGTCAAGCACAATGCCAATTGTCAAATTCCATCTGGAGATGTGGAAATATGTTCTGTGGTGTGACAAATTACAGTTCTCTATCTGGTAGTCTGATGGACATGTTTGGGTGTAGTGAATGCCAGGAGAACATTTCTTGCCTGACTGAACTGTGCCAACTGTAAAGTTTGGTGGAGGGGGGATAATGTTACTGGGCTGTTTTTCTGGTAGCAGCCTGGGCCCTTTAGCTCCGGTGAAGGGAAATCTTAATGCTTCAGCTTACCAAGACATTTTGGAAAATTCTATGCTTCCAACTTTATGGGAAAAATTTAGGGAAGGCCTTTTTCTGTTCCAGCATTCCTGTGCCCAAGTGCACAAAGTGAGGTCCACCAAAGGCTGGTTGGGTGAGTTTAGTGAGGAAAAATTTGGCTGGCGCACACAGAAAACTAAACTCAACTTCAAATAAAACCTCTTTGGGTTTTCCAAACAGGTGAAAATTCTATATAAAGGGATGGATGTTAAACAAACCCAAACCCTTCTCCTGTATTGGTGACCAATAACCTTGGCTTAGAGTTTAGGTGTTTAAGGGACTACAGAATTCAGTGACTATTATCCTCTAGTCACTATGAATGTTGCACCACATTTGATATCAGTCATTATTTTTTCCAGAGTTTTCTTTCAGTGCAGGCATGAGAAAATCCCACTTTCTCGGTGGGGCGGCTGTGGCTCAGGAGGTAGAGCAGGTTGTCTTAAAGTCAAGAGGTTGGTGGTTTGATCCCTGGCTCCTCCAGCTCGCATGTCAAAGTGTCCTTGGGTAAGACACTGAACCCCAAATTGCTCCCAATGCATCAATCCAAGTGTGTGGGTGTTAATTAAATTGCACTTAAGGCACAGAATAAAGCACTGGTTGACTGAGACTTGTTGTAAAAAGTGCTTTGAGTGCTCAGTTACAGTAGAAAAGTGCTATATAAGTACCAGTTCTTTTCATTTGGAAACATTCATGGGGGGGACTCCAATACTTTTTCTTATTTTCTCTGATTCATGCAAGCTATTATGTTGTTGTATGAAAATGACTGCTCTGAACACTTGATTTGGTTTTATCTACTGTCAGCATGATGCCAACTTGTCATGGATTTCTTAATACTGAGGCACAGTATTCATGCCACTTCATAGTGTATTTATTTCATATTCTCACAAAGCAACCTAGCTTTTACTCTTATAGGAATTTAATGTACTCCAGTATGCAAACAGCCAACAGTGGAGAAATACCACAGTCAATTGCAGAAAGCAGAATAACATTTTACAAGCCACATTGTCTTTGGGCTTATAGAGACAAGAGCAAAAACAGCTTGTCTGAGACAGTGGATGACCTGAGAGGCTTCATAAAGGACCGGCAAAAGATAAATAACATGTGAATAATGCCAGTCTAACGGAGTCCTTGAATAAAAATATTGCTGGAAATGACAATAAAACATGGCCTTTAAACATGCAGCTATACAACTATCAGGTCAAAATTTGCTTACTGCAAGATAATATCACGGTAACATAATTTATCATTCATCAATCATCTAATTAAATCTTCATAATTATACAGTTCATGTTAAAGCAATGTAATAGGATTGTACACTTGCGTGAATTGTTGCATTCCAAAGTTTTAGACAAAGCCAGGCACCATTATGCATTCCAGATGAAGTTCATGACATTAAATGGGTTCTTGCCATAGTTCTGCAATCTGCTCATTCTACAGTTTGTTCACCTTTTCTGTGCTTCTTCTGCCATTCTCCCCCACCCTCACGCCTCCCTGTCTCTCCTGCTCCCTAACATTCAACCAGTTTCATTCATTCCCAGTATGGTTCTGTCTTTCTTTATTTAACCTGATCTGTACGCCCATGCTCCTTCCTTGCTTGCTTTTGCCTGTTTTGCTTAAGTGGTGAGCCCAGCTGTGAGGGGGTGAGAGGCAGGGTACACCATGGGAGGTTCAAGATTCAAGATTCGAGATTCAAGAAGCTTTTATGGTCATTTCAACCACATATAGCTGATGCATAACATAGTGAAATGAGATAACGTTTTTCCAGGACCTGATGCAACATAAACATATAATATGATATAATATGAAAAAACAGAGCTAGGACTAAGGTTTTTTTTACTTCCTAGCCAAAATTTAAAAATGAATAAAGTGCAACGTGTGCAATGTGTGCAATAGTTGCAAACAGTGCAAAGATCACCCTTTTACATCTAAAAACAGATGACCATAGTCAAAGTCACTAGTCCATCACTAGTCCATCACAGGGCCATCACTGGCTTACTAGAAGCACAGAACTAAACAGAAAAATGTAATTTAAAATAATTTACAGATGATAAAATAGCTTCAAGATGGTATGAAATGGTCTGCATCTGAAATTGTTGTTGACGAAGACGGATTTGAATAGTGAGTGTACACTGCCCTCCAGTGGACACAATGAAGACATGTGACACTTAACACAAGAATTTGGGAGAGTTTTGTGACCAGACCAGTCTAACCTGTGTTAGTGCTTAAATGACAGCCAGTCTGAAAGAATCTTTCAAAATAAATGTAACAGTTCAAATTCAGGAAAACAAAAATCAAACCAACTGATATAATTCAATTCAATTTCATTTATATAGTGCCAATTCACAACAAAAGTCGCCTCAAGGCGCTTTACACTGTAAGGTAAAGAAACTACAGTATTAGAGAGAAAACCCCAACAATCAGATCCCTGTGGTCAATTACTTGGCAACGGTGGGAAGGAAGAACTCCCTTTTAACAGGAAAAGACCTAAGGCAGAACCAGGCTCAGGGAGGGGCAGCCATCTGCCTCGACCAGTTGGGGGTGAGGGGAGAGAGAAGAGAGAAAGGAGATCAGAGAGCGACACAGACTATGAAGAAGACAACATTTAATGACATGCAGCAGTAGCAAATAAATGCATGTGGAGTTAAAAGCAGTGGGGGGAGAAGAAATGCCCAGCACATTCTACTTTTAAAAAACTTTAGGAACTACAAATAGGCCTGCACTCTGAGAGCGAAGTGCTCTAATGGGAAAATATGGTACAATAAGGTCTTTAAGATAGGATGGGGCCTGATTGCTTAAGACTTTGTAAGTGAGTAGAAGGATTTTAAATGCAATTCTAGATTTAACAGGGAACCAATGAAGAGAAGCTAATATAGGGGAAATATGATCTGTCTTTCTAGTCCCTGTCAGTACTCTCACTGCATCACTGAATGGATCATCTGAAGGCTTTTTAGAGAGCTTTTAGAACAGCCAGATAACAATGAACTTTAATAATCAAACCTAGAAGTAATAAATCCATAAACTAGTTTTCTGACACATGTTTCTAATTTTGGCGATATTGCGGAGGTGATTGATATAATCATTATCATCATTATCGTCCCTTCAGGGGTAACACTTAACTTCACCTTCTAACTGATGAAGTTGAGTTGAGTCTTGAACCTAATCTTAAGTATAGAGAGGAAAAACATGATATAATCTATCACTGTTGGCATAAAGGGATTTTTTTTTATCTGAACATTTAAAATTTTAAATATAATTCTAAAAAACCTTACATTATAACTCCAAGCTTACCAATGGGCAGTCCAAACTCAGTATAGTCTCACAACATAATGGGATGCTGTCCTCTACTGGAACTCAGGTGGAAGTACAGCAGGGTGATGATCTGTCTGAAGACCCCTGACCTACTGTGACCCCTGTGCTGAAGTGCCACTGAGCAACACTAAATCTCACAAGTTCAGTAGTGCTGCTCTGGCCTTCCTGCAAGGTGGGTGGAGTGCACTCATCTGCCTTGCATTAATCGAGCCATCTTTTATCACTGTAGGCAAGCACGATTAACTGGTTCTGTTTTGCTATTAGACTAAACAACACCTACATTTAATTAATAAACAAACTAATGGACCAAGTAGGAGTCAGATATGTAAACACATATGTAACAGTAAAGTCTGGACTCTAATCTTAATTTGTACTGTAATCAGTCAGCGCTATCGGTCTTTTAGTCTTAGAAGGCAGAGTGGGTCGTCCTCCAACAGGAAGATTGGTGGTTCAATCCCTGGCTTCTCCAGTCTACATGCTGAAGTGTCCTTGGATGAGACACTAAACCCCAAATTGCTCCTGATGCATCAATCGGAGTGTAAACGTGTGTGTGATAGTTAAATGCACTTAAAGGCATAGAATAAAGCGCTGTATGAATGTGTGTGTAAGTACCAGTCCATTTACCATTTAAGTAGTATTATTTCAAAATAATTTTTAAATTTCTGAAAACCGAATTTCTTTAAACAAATTAATATTTGGAGTTAGATGTGTACAAAAATGTTGGCGGGCTGAACATGCAGTATGGACTTTTCATTAGAAATTATGCTGTTATAAACTTTCTTTGTGCTGATTATGCCATCTTAATCACTACCTTTGTTCACCTTTGACCCCTGTCTTTTTGACTCTGACACTTTTTTCATAATTCAAATATGCACAGTTCACTTCATTACTCAGATTTATTTGTACATGGGTGACATTCATAAAAATACACTCATACAAAGCAGTTTGTGATGTAGTATTGATTTGTTTAGGCGTCCCCTCCCGGCTGGTACTGGCAGGTCTGCCCTATGAGTGACAGGAGAGATTAATATTAGCCAGCAGGAAATCATTTTAGCTTGAAATTGTGTGGAGAAAAAGTTATTCATAACTTAATGAATTGTGTGTTTTCTACCCAAAGTTGTCATACCAAAAGAATCCCCAGAGTTCTGAGAACTTTTTTAGGTTCCATGAGGAATGCATTTATTTTATTTATAGATATATTTATCTATTTAGCTTTTATAGGTTATTGGTAGTAGGCTCGGTGGTGGAATATTTATTTAACAGATAATGTTCTTTCAGTAATGTTGACTAGTTTATTAGTCAGGTAATGTGCTCTGTGTAAACCCCCATGGCTCGTGGGTCAGGTAGTGAAACCATGGAGCTACTGGGCAACATATTTTTATTTTGTCTTGAGTGTCGGTGAATAAATACCTGGTTGGTCGGCTCTTCATCTCTGCCTCAAGCCTCCCAGTTGCTGTTAATTCTAACAACATTTAACACTTTTAAAATGAAGTATTCACTTACTTCTGAAAGAAGAGCCTGCACAGTCTAGACTGCAGTGGCTCAGTATGTTGAGTATGTCAGACTTGGTTGGGAACCAACAGGTTGCTGAGGCTGAAGGTTCAAGATCCGCCAAGTCAGGGCCCCCTTCTGGAGGCCAGAGAGGTGTTGGCCACGCCCTCCTGAGCACCGCCGAGGTGCCCTTGAGCAAGGCATCGAACCCCCACTGTGCTCCTTGGTGCCTGTGATGGGCTGCCTTGTTTCCTTCACCTCTTATGTCACTGCTTCTGTTGTGTCTTAAAGAGTGTGTTGTGATTTGTAATTTCCCCCATTAATACAGTATCTTATTACAAACCATTCACTCAGACATCTCCCTCCATAATTAGCTTTACAGCTGTTTTGGCGTCACTGTACGCACGCTCCGTGAAATCCTGAGGTGAGCTTCAGGAATGTGAATATGCATATTAATAAGAACCTATAAACTCATAAATCATTTTGACTGCGGACACGCCCCCTGCTCTCCCATTGGCTGCTGCCCGCCTCCTGTCAGCTGCGTCCCCTCTTGGTAATTTAAATAGCCCCCTTGCGCAATTTGATGAATAGAGTCGCTGTCAAAAGCGTTAGAAAGAGAGCAGGGCTTGTTGATAGACGGACAGACAGACAGACAGCTGTGACAGAGAGCACAGGACGACGAGCAGCGTCATGTCGCCTCCTCACGCTTAAACCTAGTTATTCATCCGAGGAGGAGGAGGTGGACGTCGGGGAGAGTTTGCTCAACTGTTACCGTCCCGGGTTTTTAACCTTCTTGTTTTTGTTGTTTTCTGGGAAGATCACGGAGCAGCATGGCAGGTCTGAGTGCGGGTTTACAGCTGTGACCGCGCGGAGGCTCAGCGTTTTCCCCGCTTCTCAAAGTTGTGTGGTCAGGAGGAAAAGCTTTGTCTCTGAAGGTAACCATCTCCGCTTCTTTTCTCTCCTCGTGTTCTGAGCTCCGCTTGAAAAGGCAGTGGCTCGTGCGCGTGAAAGCTAAAAATAATTCACAACAAAAAAAAGGGAAAAAAACAGCGAAGGAAAAGCAAAATACTTTAAGAAAGCTTCGCAGACTAATTACTGGCACTCTTCCAAAAGTCCCATTTGGTGACTTCCCCCACCCTCTCTCTCTCTCTCTCTCTCTCTCTCTCCCCCCCCCCCCCTCTCTCTCTCTCTCTCTCTCTCTCCCTCTCCCCCCCCCTCTCTCTCTCTCTCTCTCTCTCTCTCTCTCTCTCTCTCTCTCTCACTCTCTCTCTCTCTCTCTCTCTCTCTGGGAAAGAGGATAATAAAAGGTGAGTTCTGTCAGAGATGAATTTC
>VUQH01000047.1:12267-37347 GCA_015106775.1 Etroplus canarensis | reverse complement strand
TTTTTTCCCCCCCCCCTCTCTCCCTCTCCCTCTCTCTCTCTCTCTCTCCCCCCCCCCCCCCCCCACCCACACACACACACACACACACACACTGTTAATACTTGTAAATCCCCCCCCCCCCGTTTACTTGTCAGATCAATAATAAGCTTACTTTTGAAGCTGTAGAGCTTTGCTGTGTATATTTTACGCTTCTTCCTGTGTACAGAGAAATGTGGGTAAAAATATGGGAGTAATTCTCTGTTGTATTGATGAGGTCAACCTGTTACAGCATGTTATCAGTCAGCTGCAGTCATGCTGAAGCCAGTGGAAATGGCTGGGGTGTGTGCAGCCATACATGTAAAAATGGGTTTCCTATAAGAAATGATAATGATATAGCATGTGAACATGTTTTGGCTCCTTTTGCGTCTTCTTCAAAAGGGAAGTGAACTGTCACTTACCTTGTGCTATACCTGTCTCATCCTGTGTGTTCAGGACCTCTGAGGGGCCACATCATCATGGTGAACAGCCAAGTGTCAGGCATACCTCCGGCCCCCAGGTCATGTGCGGGATGTGGGGGGAAGATCGCCGACCGCTTTTTGCTCTTCTCCATGGAGCGCTACTGGCACACGCGCTGCCTCAAGTGCTCTTGCTGCCAAGCCCAGCTGGGGGACATTGGTACCACCTGCTACAGCAAAGGCGGCATGATTCTGTGTCGGAGCGACTACATCAGGTGAGAGGGAGGGAGAGGAAGCTGCTGATTTTTAGATTTCTGAGGCCGTACAGCAGGAGCAATCTGTGTTTTTGTGTTTGCAGACTCTTTGGGCACAGCGGGGCGTGCAGTGCCTGCGGCCAGTCGATCCCAGCCAACGAAATGGTGATGAGGGCACAGGGAAATGTTTACCACCTAAAGGTAAATCCCCAGCTCTCACATCACTGTTCCTCGTCTCCTGCTGCTTGCTTGACAGAAGCATCTGGGATTTGAAGGGGAGATATATCAGGGGAGACAGAAATTGTACTCTTGTGCACACACTCTGAGACTTATTTTAAGAGACTTTTAGATGCTCTTACAATAGATAAAACTGCTGTGTTTCATAATGAAATATCTTCCTTCCAACATCTGTTGCCTACCAGATGTTTCCATTTTTGAGGTTCATTTAAGCTGATGTCATGCCCATTGGCCTGAGATTGGCTTCTATAACATTCCTGACCTGATGGTTTTCCCCCCACTCCTCTACAGTGTTTCAGCTGTGCCACCTGTAGGAACAGACTAATGCCTGGCGATCGCTTCCATTACATCAACGGTACAATCTTCTGCGAGCATGACAGACCGGGTGCTGCCTTGCTCAATAGCCACCTGCCGCCACTCCAGAACAGCTCTGTGCTGACAGACCAGAAGGTGAATAAACCGGCCGCTGACACGACACGACAGAACATTTACAGCAGGGCGTAAATTCTCTGTCGATGAACAGCACTATGCTGGAACGTGATTTAAATAAACTTTTTACTCCACCTTTGTGAAGATTATCACAACAGGACATATTATTTTTAACACGGAAAAATGAGGCAGTGAACTGCAAAAATGCAGGTGTTATATTCAAAATATAGCCAGTATTATTTACACAGTAATATGTCAGTTTATAGTGTCTTAAATACACATTTATGAAAACTATCCTTAAAAGTGATGAAATTGTCTGAACCTCAGTTTGAGTGGGTCCTTATTTTTTAGTCACATTATCATGAGAATTTCCAGCAACACAATGCTGCTGTTTTCAAGATAACGCAACGCGACTGTTGCTAAGGTTGTGCTATTTTTGCAACAAGCTGGAATTCACTGGGATTAACCTTTGCACATACAAAGATGAATGATTTAGCCTACTGTAGCTGGTAAAAATGAGACACATGTCAGCTGAACAACTGAAAAATTAAAAAAGTCATAAAATTTTTCAAGTTCTTATTTAGTTTTTCCATTTAGGTTGTTCTTATAGGGTTAACCATAGCTGTAGCCTAATAAATTAATGGTTATAGCCTGTGTCTAAAAATGCTCAAGCTGGGTAGGTCAGTTTAGGGCTTGCAGGACAGTGGTGAAAACTGTAAAGTTGATGATGAAGAACGAGGCCTTGCTTGTTAGTCAACAGAAATGGATCATAGAGATGAACAGTGATGACCATCAGGCCCACATGAAATTTGCACCTGCAGAATTTCGCAGATTTTCTGCACAGTTTGAAGAGGGGTTTGTTGCTAGATGAATGTTTGCCGTTTCTCCCCCTCTGTCGCTGGTGTTTGTTGCTGTGACTTTGATCAGTACGAAAAAGCTGAAATCTTCATGATGAAATTAAGAGGTAAATTCAAAAGCTAGAGTACACTGATATTTATTCCAGCCCATTGTAATGTTGACAACATTTAATTTGATTTATTGTTTTAAGTAAATCAACGTATTTGCTCAGGAAGCAATGATTAATAGTTTTTACTAAAATGTAACGAGCAAAAATGCTCGGCAGAATTCCACAGAATTCCCCCCGGATCAAAAAACTGAAAAAAAATCCACAGATACTGTTTGAGCCTGTCGATCAGTCACAGAGGTGAAACTGAAAATGCCCCACAAACTGCCCCACATGTTGGAGGTGTTTCAGTTTTATTTTTACATCACTAAACCTGTTTGGACAACACTGTTAAACTTAGTCAAATATTTCCATTTTACCTTCCTGTTAAATTTAAATGGATTTGAATTTGATTTGAATTTCAATGTGTTTATAAATATTTCAATGTCAATCTTTGTCTTAAATTTAACACAGTAATAAAAGATCTCTAGAAGTCTTCAATACAACTTTTTCTCCTCATAGACACTCTGATAGAAATAGACCACTGCTGTCAGAACCTGAAAAATAACTGTAAAAAGGGGATGAAAAGCACTCAAACAATTATGAGCATAACAATAGAAGTAGTAGAATGTAACAATTACTTTCATTCAAGCTTTGTACTTAGGTAATACTAATTAATATTTCTGCTTCACTACATCCATCTATCCATTATCTTAACTGCTTATCCAACTAGTTTTGCAGAGATTGGCTGAAGCCTTCGGAGCTTCCAGCAGAGCCAGCAGAAGATTCAGATCTTTTTGGTGTGAGGCAGCAGTGCTAACTGTGAATCCTAAAATTCAGACTGTACTACACAGGGCTGTCAGGGATATACAAGGCTGTCACAACAATATTACCATGGTATACATACCTTCACCTGCTCCCTTGTATTCTCCACCAAGGGTTCGCCACAGCAGATTAATCCACATTGGTAATTTGGCACAGGTTTTACGCTGGATGCCCTTTCTGATGCAACCCTTTATGATGAGATTGGCTTGTGTCCCTACCTGGAATTGAACCAGGGACTTTTTGCTTGTAAGGTAAATCAAACATGGGGTCTTTCACTTATAAGGCGAATGTGTAAACCACAGCGCTGCAGGGACGTGATCATATTAATCATACAAAAACTGAAAAAAAGATACTAGCAGTGATGCCGTTGGTTTATTGTGTACTGTCTTTTTTTAAAACACATTTTGCAAACTGAAAATGTTGCTATAACTTTCCAAAAATAAATATGACAACATCTCTTCACAGTTGTAACACAGAACGTCTCAAAGCCACTTTGGCCAGATGCAACATTAAAATCCAGTTTAACATAAAGATGCAGTAATCTGAAATTTCAACCTGTGAGTGATGGGTCGTAACTCTAATCCTATGTAGAACTTTTATTTTTTGTGTTATGATTGCAAAGATTTTGAAAAACTGTTTTCAGAAGTCAAAAATCACACATTTAGATGGTGTAGGGTTACGGCACAAACAGGCACTAGTCCTTTAACTGTAAATTTAAATCTTAACTGAAACATGACTTTAACTGCAGGGTTTTCACTTTTAATTATTTTTTCTTAAGATAGTGTCGTATTTCTACATTGAAATAAAAAAGAATACATTTTTCAATAAAAAAATTAAATATGATTTCAAACAGTTGTTTTAAAGAACTGAAATGCAACATGGGAACAGACCTGGAAATCTCTTTACTTTCCTAAGCTGCTGGCATCACACTGCTCTTTAGAAGTATAATATAACCAGAGTATTATAATATGGGTATTATGCAATAGATTTTATTTTGCTGTATGTGTGGGTGTGTCTGAGTTTAAATCCTTCATTTGAAGATGAAGCCAGCACTTCAAAAAGAAGCAAACTTAATGGAGCGAACCCCGAGGCTTGTGTTGTGACCTTTTCCCCTCTCTGTGTTTGTTCCTGCAGGTATGCTGAGTGGTAAAAGTGCCGTTTGTTGCCCTCCCTTCCTGAGCTTCACTCCTCTTCCTCCTCCTCGTCTCTTGCTACTATCGCCGTTGTTGTTGTGGATCCTCATCACCACCCACCCCTCTCCCCACCCCGGAGAGGACTCAGTTTCTCACTCAAGATATCCAGTGACTTGTCATATCAGAGAGACTCTGTGCTGCATACAAAGTCCCGTTTATGTTGTGGTCAATGTTAAAGTGGTCTGTACAACATGCAAAGACTTCAGAGTTTGTGTGGACGGCACTAGCAGAAGGCTTCTACAGGACAAAATCGAAGGCTGGAGGAAAACAGCACTAAGTGGAAGAGAGAACAAAAGCTGCTTGAGTGAATGTTTGATGGACTGCTGTAAAATGACTGTTGAAGCTTTGTTTAACGCCATGTGGCATTATTTCCCCTGAGCATCAGTGTTTTATAATGAACTCCTGATCTCCCTCTGTCTCTTGTATATGTTAATCTGGAGATCTGACACACTGAGGACTGGAGGGAAAATTGATGGATGACAAAAATCTGAAAATGTTCAGTCATAGGAAAGCCCTTTAACAAGTTGCAAAAGCTGCACCAGGAACTTTTTAAAGCACTTAGAGGAAACAAAAGCCTGTCGCTGTTCTGTTGCTTATTGGTTTTTCACGTGCCCTGCACAAACAAAAAGTGAAATGATCCAGTGAAGGTTTCCTTTTATTTCTTCTGTACGTTCTTATTTCTTTATCAGATGCCTGTTCAATGTGTGGGGGTGGAAAAAACTGTGGCACCGAAATGAAAAATCCTATTAAAATGATTTTCCTGTAACATGTCACGAAGCGAGCTGAGGTCATTGTGAAGCCCCTTAGTGGCATTAGAGTGGCACTGTGTTGCATGGTACCTAGCATGGTGGATGTTACTGGCTCTCTCTCACTCTCTTTCACCCTGTATGGTGAAAACATGCCTGATTACCCCGAGGAATGGAATTAGGGGGCTTGAGCTCTGACCATTTACAGAAGCAATTAAACATGAGCCCTGTATCTGTGCTGCTGGAGCTCCTGGGAGGCTGAACTTGGGGCATATCCCGTGGCTGACTGGCTCGGTGGCTGCCTGCCTCTAATAAAGCTTAATCTGAAAGCAGGCTAATTAAAGGGGAGTGGCCCCCTCTACTTCCAGGGCATTTGAAACAATCTGATGTATTTACTGTTTACCATGTTCCAATTAAAGCTCCCACACAGCCTGGTTTGTTTCCCGTAGCAGCTCTTTGTTCTCCGCCACTCTCTGCATGGCTTCTGCGATGTATTTCCTTGAGCTGCGTCTAATTCGGTCTAACTTAGGATGCCTTTTTAATGCTATGTAAAAACTTTTAAGTCTTAGCATACTATCGGTGGTTGGGAGTTAATCTTAGTGTGATAGTGGCGGCAGAGTGCGCAGTGTGCAGGAAGCACGAGATAACATCTGCTCTACTTTCACACCTTGCCTGGGAGCATGGCAGCCATCAAACTTGCACCTTAATGCGCTTAGCTATTTCAAAACGTCCCACTTGTCATGCTAGGTGCTGATACCGCATCAATTATTTATTCCACGTCTGATCAAGAAGCGTCACACAAATTCATTAACGTATGCAAATGATCACAATTACAATTATCTTTGTATCGTGATGGTGAAGAAATAAAACCTCGGCACATTCCCGAGTCCCATCGCACCACAAGTTACACTTTGCATTCAAACTAATCAAGCCTCATCTGCCTTTTCCTAATTAGCCAGAACGTTTTCAGATGCCAATTAGCGGGTCTCATGAAAAGGCACTTTGCCATGAGGCGTTGTCTTTTATCAGAGCTTCTGCAGGTGTGTGGCTCACCATGTAGCTTGTGTCATAGGAAAGTGTTTATTCCTGCTAATTAATCATATTAACACATGCAGATGAGTGTAATTGCCTGAGCTCCTCCACCTCACACTGTGTGAAGACACAAGAAGATGCCAGGATATTTTTACATGCCTATGATGAAGAGGACAGGAGATGCTTCTTCCTTGCCCAGACACTCCTGTGATATAGATCCAAAATGGCCACCCCCCCCATGGTGATTCGGCGGTCTGTCAGCCAGAAGCTCTCTCGTAACAAGCAGGCCTGAGTGTGTGTTGAATGTTTGAACAATGTGCTGGCCTTGGCTTACATGTCTCTGTGTTAGTCCAGTCTGTGGCGTGTCACCAGATGTGACAGAAGTGTGAACAGCAGAAAAAACTCAAATTTACTTCAATTAGAACTCTTAAATTTACTGGGGCGTTCTTAAGTTGCATGTTCATGTTTACTGCATAATGTGGGACACACAGGTCACATTTTCAGGGCATTAGCTTTCACCCCAAACACAGAATTAACTACAGCAGAAAAGCACTCAGAGAGTGCAGACCTCCGCCAAGCACACGCAGACGCTGTGATGTCACGCTTTCTTTTCATGCGCGTCACTTCAGGGCCGGGGACGGTGGCATTTAAATTATAAAGTCATGATCCCATCACCCGATTCTTCCCAAAATGTAATCACCTCTTCCTTTTATGAAACCAAATTAATAAAAAGAATTTCAGCCAAATCCATTCATAAGTTTTTGAGTTATTTTGCACACAAACAAACAAACAAACCAACGTGGACGAAAAAGTATACAATAATCGATCCATTCTTGAAAATGTCAGTGCTTTTTACTCTTCCAGAATCTTTTTTACATTCTTTCATCATGTTCAGGTGGTATGTGATGATTTGAAGGCATGAAGAGGTACTTTAAAGGGCCAGACATTTTTCATGAGATTTACTTTGACGAGAGCAAGTACCAGCCGGTATGCAATGCTCTCTCAGTGTTTCATTATCTCATCATTAGGACAGTTCAGGCTTAAAAAATAAAACTTCTAAGAACAGCAACAGGATCTTCCTGATTAGATGTTACTGGGAGAATGTGAGCTCATTTTTTTTCATTTAAATTTTAATAAACTGGTCACTTGACCTTTGACAGTGCTGCTTTTGTTACCACAGTGCAATATGTGCTCTTCAGTTGGGCGTCTGTGAAGAGATTTGTGGCCGATGTTGTTCTTTACAGGCTAAATTTGTCTTGGTTTTGTGTCATGTTGATACAGTTTGACTTTCTGCCTGTTCAGCTATGATGCCTAACATTACTCATGCTCTATATATTCCAGACAAACCAGATATGTAATGTACATTGCTTCCTGAGTTAGTTCTCAGAAAAGGCGTGGTGGCCTGATGAATTCTTCAAGTGCCTACTGCACATTGTTACAGTGGCTTGCAAAAGTGTTCACCCTGCTTGGTATTTTTCTTTTTCTTTTGCATTACAACCTGCAATTTACATACATTTTTTTGGGGGGGGTGGGGGTGAATGAAAAGAAAAAACACATTTTAAAAATTGAATTAAAAATTTAAAAAGTGGTGGTTTAAAATTTCCAGTCACTGCACTTGTTTTGCCCATTACATGAAATCGAGAAAAAAAATCAATTTAAATTACAGGGTGTAACGCAAAAAAAGGAAAAACTCCAAGGGGGTGGATTCTTTTGCAAGCCACTGTATGGTTAAAAGTATTGAGCTTTATCTTTATATCATCAAATTCTGGTTTTTCACTCAATTCCATTGTCACAGGTGTATAAAATCAAGCACCTAGCAGTGCAGTCTGCCTTTACAAACATTTGAGAAAGAATGAGTTGTTCTAAAGAGGTCACTGAATGTGCCAAGTCAGTTCATGAAATTTCTTCCCTCCTAGATATTCCACAATCAACTATATTATTGCAAAGTGGAAGCATTTAGCAACCACAGCAACTAAGCCATGAGATGCCAGACCATGCAAAGTTACAGATTGGAGTTGCTGAGTGCTGAGGCACATAGTGCATAAAACTGACCATCACTCTGCTGATTTAGTAACTGCAATGTTCCAAAGCTCCTCATAAAGCCATCAACATAAGCAATAAATAATATATGCCAGGGCTTCATGGCATGTTTTTTAATGGCTGAGCAGCTGCATGCAAGCCCTAGATCACCAAGCATGAGGACAAGCACCAGGTGGAGTTTTGTAAAGTACACTGCCACTAGACTCTGGAGCAGTGGAAACCTGTTCTCTCCTGTGATGATCACACTTCCCTATCTGGCAATCTGATGGGCAAATTTAGGTTTGGCGACTGCGTTATGGAAACAGTTTGGGCAAGGCCCCTATCTGTTGCAACATGACTCTGTCCCAGTGCACAAAGCAACATCCATAACAGTCTGGTTGGATGAGTTTGGTTTGGTAGAATTTGACTAGCCATGACCTTGCCCATTCAAACACCTTTAGGATGACCTTGAATAGAGGCTGTGGGTCAGGCCCTGTTGTCCAACATCATCACTCATAAATGCTATTCTGGATGAATATGCAAAATTTCCACATACTCCGAAATCTTGTAGAAAACCTTGCTAGAAGAGTAAAAGCTATTATAGCTGCAAAAGGAGGACAAAATCCATAATAATGTTGATGGATTTGGAATGAAAAGGAATAAAAGCTCCTGGGCGTGGAATGTGTGGGTGTCCCAATACTTTTGTCCAAATGGGGATCCTGTGATCCCCATATGTGCAAGCACTTGGTGACAGTGAGGAGGAGAAAAATCAATTTTAACAGTAGCAGAACCGGAGTAAGAGCTGTTCAATCATCTGCTGTGACCAGTTTGGGGTTGAGGGAAAATGAAGAAAACAGAGAGACCAAAACAATGGGTTTGGAGGTGGAGGCAGAAGTAAAGGGTCATCCATACAGGCAAAGACTTGCAGTCATGTGGTGACCAGAGTGTTTTTATTTTGTAGCATTACTGTCAACATGTGAAATGGGCAGGTCCAAAATGAGGTTCGCAGTTGAAGTAAACCAATCAATCAATCAAGGATCAAAGCATATGAGGGAGAGATAAATACAGGGTAAATTTCTGAACCAAAACCTGGAATGAGCACTAGTGACAAACTGTCAGCTACAAAGCGACCCCTTTATATTTGGACTATACATTAAGGATTTTCATAATGTTGGGTTTGGTTTTTGATCTAGTTCACTCGCTCAGGTTTTTTTGGCTGCTCTTATTTAGGTTGTAGAAAAAGTCTCAGTTTGGGTTAAAATAAAATCTTTCATGATATTAACCACATGTTAAATGTTAAATTTCAAACATTTGCAACAGACTGTCCCCCCATTTTCCTGGTCACCAGTCTACTTCAGAATATGAAGTCTATCAGGCTCCCACGCTTGTTAAAACTGATGGTGAAGCAGAGCCCTGTGCTTTAAAATTCATCTGACCAAGTGCAAGTTGGAAGTCAGATCCTCAGTGTTAATGATTGAACGAGGTACAGTGTATATGTGGAGTGCACTTGATGAATGCTGATAGACAGGTCTTGTCCACCCTGAGGCACTGAGCTCAACATTAGTATGTTTGCTGTAAAACAGCCATCTGGTTTCACTGTTTTCAAAACCCAAGCATGTAAATTCAATGATAGCTTGCTGAAAGATCTCTGTGGCATTTAGCTGTGCTGACAATCCTGCCGAAAGCTGCTTGCCTTGCCAAAGCTATTTATGGTAGCTTCCAATCCCCAAAGTGCTAGATGACTGTTTAGGACCAGCTACAGCGACTTCCAGCATGCGCCTAATTTATCATAACCATAGTGTGCTAAATGTTCCGGTGATTTCTGAATCCTTTCTGAACTCACTAAGGGCTCCAGCACCATTGTACTGGAGGGAAACATGAGACAGAGGTGGAACATGTAGGATATGAGGCATGTTGCAGCCATAACTCACTGCCTACAGCAGGGAGTAGAGGAGCATAATGACAAAGAGAGGGACTTTACAACTCCGAGCTTCATTCAGGAATGTCAGGGGGGGGAGAGGGAGAAAAGTTCTCCTGGCCAATCAGAACGCTTTGAATAATTAAAGTGATCGGCTTAATTAGCTCAATTACGTTAATTTGACCACGGAACACGGCCATATGGTGAAAGGAAACAAAAGAGGGGGGAACTAATTAAAAGTAAAATAATGAGGATTTTAATTAACTGGCTCCCCAGACAGCGGAGCGCAGGGATCAGGAGCCTGCTACCATAATTAAAGTGCTGTAACGCTGGCAACATCTCTCCTCTCTTTCTTATATCTGTGAGGGCTCTATCCATCTAATTAAATCTGTAAATAAATTAGCAACATTGAGGGTTCCTGCTTGACTTAACACCGCCTGCAATCCACCCCCCCACCACCTTCCCAATAACATGCTCACCTTAAATTCAGCACACTGCACCACCCATATGTAGGCAAAGGTTAAGCTAAGTTCTGTCATTAACAGAGATGTGTTTAGAGAAGCGTGTTAGTGTGTGTGTGTGCTTCACTCTATCATGTTTGTGCAGGCTGATGCTGCTTGATGATGTGTTTGCTCCTTTCTACAACCCTGTATTTTATTTTAAAGCTTTATCTGCTGGGAACACTGGTTGGCACAGATCACAGAAGAACCAATGCCGAGGTGAAGGCAGCATCCCCTTTGTGTTACAGGTGTCCAGGCAGCAGCCAGCTGCCATGCGTGTTCAATATGTACCATCTGGGCTACCAGTCTATGCCCCTACAACAGTGTGGCTACCCCAGTGTCTTTCTGCTGTCCTCCAGTAACACCTCTCCTGTGCTCTCTGTTCAACCTGCCCCTGGCTGCCTTACTTTATCCATTGCACACACAGTCACAATCAACCAGCGGCGGCCCCCGCCCTGCGGAAGCAGAAGCTTTTTCATTAAAATGCATTCAGATTGACAAGAGCCTTATTTGCATATTAAATTAACAAGCACTTAAGAGTTCTGAGTGAACTGTTACACTGCCAGCTCAGAGTAAATGAGGAGCGAGCAAGCGTTCGACTGTCATTACCCACGGCTGTCACCGTTGGACACGGTTGAGGAATGGTGTGTTCAAAGATAGACTCACAGAGACAGATAAATGTGATGGAGTCAACAAATGCAACCCCCCCTTTTCCACCTCCGAGCAACTATGTTGCTCTACAAAGACCCTGAAGGTGAAAAAAGTCTTTCAGGCTCAATGGCAATAATTGCCATAAAAACCACCCAATGGCTAGAAACTGCAGATATGTCAATCTGCCATTAATCTTCTGCAGTTTCCACAAACAACCTGTGTTCTCCCAACTTTCTGAACCTTCCAGCTACTTTGTTTCACAAAATTTAATTTACTGATTCTTTTATAAAGTCCATCAATCAAGTGTTTCTGTGTTTCCACCCCTCCTATCCCTGTTATTGTTTATACTAAATATTAATTTCAGACATATTAATCTCAGCCATTTTTTCTATGATCCCGAATATTTCCAACAATGTTCAAACCTCTATCATTTTATTCAGTGTAACAGTGCATTTCATTTTGTTATTTTGCTGGGGGTTTCATATCCCTTTTAACAATACATCAGCTAACAAGTGAATAAGGTATCACTATAAAATTAGATCCCCTTTAGTAATGTCCGCTAACATTGTATGTATGATAATGCTATTATTTCTAATCTCCTTTATAATTCACAGATAGCCAATCATTTTATGTGATGTGCACACCCTGTTTCCCGCTCATTCTTCCATAGCTGTTGCAAGAGTGACTGCTCATGCGTTTGTAGATCCTACAGATTGTATAAAAGGTGGACGTAACTACTGTGACATCATGTATTAATTTTGGAATCCATATTTTGAAACCTCAGAGTTATCATTTGTTGTTTTTTTAGAGTCAGAATTGAGATTGGAGTGCTGGAAAGAGGTGGAGTGCTTACTGCAGCTACCCTGAGCCCTGTACTATGAATTAAGTTCAACATACCCCGGATATCTTTCTATTATCTGGCTTCACTTAAACCAACATTGTCGATCAGGATAAGTGGTCACACGAAGGTGGTTATCAAGTCAGCCCAGGGTTTATCAATCCAGCTCTGAGCAAGTTCACATGAAAGGGGTGCTGTTTGGCAGAATGTGACCAATCAGAAGCATGGTTAAGTCTACTGGCAGGAGAGCAGCTGATTTTTACAAAAGAAGATGAAACTATAATACTGGAAAAATATCAAGCAGTTAAGCACAGAGAGGCTGAAATCAACACAGCTGCTGCAAATAAAACAGCAGTACGAGTGTCTGGAACAGCTAAAATGCTTTACAGTAGTTTAGTATTAAAGCTCTCTATGAATCTGACATATTACAAATTCATGTTTAGATTTGGGCTGTCAAAATTAATGCGTTAATCCAGATGAATTAATTTGCATGGTAAATCTAATTAAAATTTTAACACAATCAACAAAATCCCACTTACTGGCATGGATTGGTGCTCCAACACTATCTGGGAGCAGACCCAACTCAATCAAGATGAATCATATTGGCCCTGTGGATGGGAAGTTTGAGTACAAAAAAAGCCAAGAACAATTGACCGACATGAAGTAGTTTGTACACTTTGCAGCTAGGAGTTTTCATTTTATCAAAGGTCTTCATACATTAGTTGGGGATTCTTCTGAAAGTGGTTTGGGGACCGTCATGTCTGGCTTGCTCCAAACCACCGTCACAGAATGTCAGGGCCTCAGTAAGTCTACCTCTGACAATTTGTACAGTATGTTTTATTTTTATTTTCCAATCTGGACACCATATCTGTTGTTGAATTTATATAAAAGGCATTTTAGGTGTATTTATCACCTTCTGTCAAGAGTCTTTTTGCCCCCACAAAATGAAGCACAATAAATGATGGATGGGTATTAATCGCTTTTAATCTAAATTAATCCACAGCTGCCCTGTGATTAATCTGATTACAAATTGTAATCGTTTGACAGCCCTAGTTGGATGTGTGTGAGCATTGTAGATTTTATTCTTTTAGCAGCAGCCCTGTGCTACTTAATGATCTGGGCACAAATAAAGAACAAACATAAAAACAAAATTTAAATGTACAGTGCTTAACAAATTTATTAGACCACCTGTCATAAAATGAGAAAGCCCATCCAGAATCATGAAGTGCTTTAATGGAGACACTTTCCTTTTAGTGAGTCTCAGTGAGTCTCTGCATTTTACCATTTTGAATAGTAATGAGGAATTTCAAACAGAATTCATCTTTTTATTCCTAGACTTGAGCCAGCTCACTGGGCTTTTTTGAGAAGTCAGAAAATAATCAAGCATAACATTCAACAACTAAAACTCATTTTCAGGAATTCAAGTAAATAACTAGAATTTGACATTTTACTCAAGAAATAATAATGTTCTTTACTGTTTTGCCTGTTTTTTGTAAAACAGTCAATTTGAAAACTCATGGATGACAATAATATTTAAATTTCAGCATTGAAAATATCATTTCAAGTTTAAGAACTTCTACATACTGGTGTATTGACCGTTACAAAATTATAAAAATGATTTTGGTAATTACCAGTGATGTTAATTTAGGGCAGCTGTGGTATAAACCTTACACTGGGTGATCTAATAAAACAAAAAAAAAACCCCTGTCATATGTCTATATGTTTATATGTTGCACCAGGTCCTGGAGAAACGCTATCTCATTTCACTATGTTCTGCGTCAGCTATATGTGGTTGAAATGACAATAAAAGCTCTTGAATCTTGAATCTTGAAAATTGAATTGAATTAAAAGGTGCTTTGAGTGCTCATTTAGAGTAGAAAAGCACCTTTAAGTACCAGCCCATTACTCTGATACCCCTAAATAAAATACAGTGCACCCAGTTGTCTTCAGAAGTCACCTCATTAAATAAATCGAGTCCAGCTGTGTGTAATTTATTCTCAGTATAAATCCAGCTGTTCTGTGAAGACCTCAGAGGTTTGTTAGAGAACATGAGTGAACAAACAGCATCACGAAGCTCAAGGAACACACCAGGCAGGTCAGGGACGAAGTTGTGGAGAAGTTTAAAGCCTGGTTAGTTTATAAAAAAATATCCCAAGCTTTGAACATCTCACAGAGCTCTGTTCAATCCATCATCTGACAAGGGAAAGAGTATGGCACAACTGCAAACCTACTAAGACATGGTCATCTGCCTAAACTAACAGGCTGGGCAAGGAGAGCATTAATCATAGAACAGCCAAGAGGCCCTTGGTAACTCTGAAGGAGCTGCAGAGATCCACAGCTCGGGTGGGAGAATCTGTCCACAGGATAACTTTTAGTCGTGAACTCCACAAATCTCATCACCCTGAACACATCATCCCCACTGTGAAACATGGTGGTGGCAGCATCATGGTGTGGGGATGCTTTTCTTCAGCAGGGACAGGAAGGCTGATCAGAGTTAATGGAAAGATGGATGGAGCCAAATACATGGCGAATTCGGAAGAAAACTAGTCTGCAAAAGACTTGAGATTGGGTGGAGCTTCACCTTCCAGCAGGACAACGATCCTAAACATACAGCCAGAGCTACACTGGAATGGTTTTGATCAAAGCATATTCATGTGTTAGAGTGGCCCAGTCAAAGTCCAGACCTAAATCCAATTGCAAATCTGTGGCAAGATATGAAACTTGTTGTTTACAGATTCTCCCATCTAGTCTGACTGAGCTTGAGCTATTTTACAAAGAAGAATGGGGAAAAATTGTCTCTAGATGTGCAAAACTGGTAGAGACATGGCCCAAAAGACTTGCAGCTGTAAATGCAGTGAGAGGTGGTTCTACATATGCACACCACACTTTTTAGATTTTTCTTTAAAAAAAAAATTTAAAACCATGAATCATTTTCCTTCCAGTTCACAATTATGCACTATTTTGTGTTCGTCTATCACATAAAACTCCAATAAACCACATTTACATTTGTTTTTGTAACATGATAAAATGTGGAAAGTTTCAGGGGTATGAATATTTTCAGAAGCCTCTGTACCTGGACAAACGTAAATCTGACTTGGTAGTCCAGGCCTCTTGTCAACTACATTTATGACGCAGTGGGCACCTTGTCCATATCACATTACTAACACGCGGGTGGGGGCTGCAGGCCCTTTACATAAAAGCAAGAGTCTGATCACGTGATATGGACGTGCCGGCATGTCCATTGACTCCAGAGGGTTAAAAGCATGTTTACAGCTGTGTACCAAAATGGTTTTTGGCATCTGGATAGTTTATGCCTTCAGAACAACTGTAAGGGTGTTTTTTATTTTTATTTTACTTTATTTTATTTGGCTGAATACTGGAGTTAGTGGAGTGGCTTCTTTAAGTGACATGAGTCCTGACACAGATAGCTGTAGGTGATGTGTCTGGTGGGGCCCACTTTTGCTAACTGGGGTCACAGAACTGGGCTTCTTGACCATGTTTGTGCTGTTGTTGCCTTTTGGAACTTTTTAACTGAAATAACAAAACCATGGCCCACTGTGTAACCTACACCGTGGGCTCCAATTTTGGAGCACCCATAAGCCTGTTGCACCCCTACAGCTTGTGCATTCCTGACCAAGCCTGCAAACATTAGCTGATAACGCCACCTTTTCCCCCTAATATGACCATAACTGGCTTTAAAAATTCAAAATTACAGAAACTAAAACCCTAGTCCAGTAAAAGTGGGTAACGTCGTGGTGATGACATTCATCTTTTATATACAGTCTACAACTTAAACAAGAGAGCTGTTATCTTGATGGTGTAGACTAGAATATTTGGAACACCCAAGTAAAGTTAGTTTTGGTCAACTTTTTCATGACTTTCATCATATGCTTCAGAAAAAACACCTCAGTGATATGCTCATGTCTGTCAGCAAAAGCAGAAGCCTCTTTGTTCAGCATTTAGATTTCAGTTGATGATTTAATAGATGCTTTTTTCAAATGAGCTACTTTGCTCTTAGCCACATTTACAGGAGTGGTACATCTGCTTCTCACCATATCCTGCCTGAATGTTTTTTGCTGGGCAGATCAGTAAAATTGAAAGTCTTATTTTGTCAGACTACTCTGACAGGATTAGTTACCAGTAGCTCAACATATCTCAAACATATTAAAAAGGTTGCACGTTCACTGTGTGATTGTGACGTGGATGTTCCCAGAAGTGGCTGTGCAAAGTTAGTGCACAGGGGTGTTGTATCAATACCAACCTTAGCAGGCTGTGGGAGAAACCCAAGGGAGGGCTTCTCAACACAGAGACTCACAGACAGCTGCGGGGCAACAGCAGAAGGCTGTTTGCAAAGTGACTGAACACCGGTTTGCTCCACTTTTCCCTCAAGTGTTCTGCTGACAGATAAAAAGCACAGCATCAGCTCAACATACCGACTGCACAGTATGATCATTGTAGATTTGCTTCATCTGCTTCTTTGATTTTACAGCAGTGATGCTGAACAGTCTGAGTGGGAGTTTGGTTTTCTTTATGTTCTGAGAGTTGCCTCAGAATTAACAAATAAATTATAGAATAAGGCAGACAATAACCATTTAAATGGAAAATAAATCTTGCTAATAAAGTGGCCTCCTACGTTCTGCGTGAGAAGCCGCCAAGAACTTCTTCCTGCACAGTCAGTTTTTAACTTGCCTGTACTTTGTTTTTGTGTTTGATTGATTGCTGTAATCTCTGAATGTCACTTTATAATGTGTTCATTTTATTACTGTTCTCTGTGATTTATAATGTGTTCATTACATTTTTATCACTTTTTCATTTTGGCTTATTGCTTTTACTTGTATGACACATTGCAACTTTGTCTCTAAAAGTGCTTTATAAATAAATTTATTTTTCACTGTGTGCTGACGTGCAGAACAACTGGAATATTCTGGTCTACAGAGCATATGTTCACTGCAACATAATATATATCACAGTTTGAATATTTGTTCTCATTCTGCATTATGTCATTATAAAAACTAAAGAAGCACTACATAAATGCAGTCCACTTACCATACCATACAGTTAATGGGGCCATGTCAATGAGTCACCTTTCTGCAGTACAGTATACCGTACAAACATATACAAACTGTTATCATCTGTGATCACTAGAGTTTGGCTTTAAATTCTTTCTTTAACTAGCTAGAATACAGTGCATACAGAAAGAGTTTTTCAGATGCTTTCAATTTTTCTGCATTGTTTTCTTTAAAGGAAAAGTTCACCCCAGATTTAAATGTAATAGGATATATTTTTTCCCCTACTAGTTTATTTTGGTGTGAGTTACCCACTTTTGGAAATATCAGTCGCAAAACTGTGGCTTCTTAAATGTTCTAGAACCAAATGGCACTGCACCAAAAGCACTACTACTGTATCACTCTGGAGAAGAAAATGTTCCACTTCCCATGATCCAAGGCTCCTGCAAATGGACTGCTGCTTATGTAGCGCCCACCTACTCTAGCTGAGCACTCAAAGCCTCATTCTTCCATTCACACAGTGCTTTATTCCATGCAATTCAAGCACATTTAACTATCATGCAAACATTCATACTCCAATGGATGCATTGGGAGTTCAATGTCTTGCCCAAGGGTGCTTCAGCATGCAGACTAGAGAAGCCAGGGATTGAACCGACAACCATCTTATTAGAGGACAACCTGCTCTACCTCCTGAGCCACAGATCTCATCTGATCTCATACAGATCAGAGTAATGCTGTCCTGTTTGCTAGCCGCATGCTTGCAGTAATTCTACTCATAACTTACTTGCATTATATGGTGTTTTGAAAGCACTTCAGACTGTAAGTCATATTTTAAACATACATTCATACAGCACTTTATTCTATAGGCATCAAGCACTTTATCTACATCATATGAACAAAAGTTTGAGCATCACATCATTGAAGTCAGCTGCTGCAGGTGTATAAAATCATGCACCTAGCCATGCAGTCTGCCCTTACGTTCCAGTATTAGGATGCCACCGTTGCAATAAGTGAGGTCAAAATTCTCCCCTCTTAGATATTCCACGATCAATTATACATGGTATTATTGCAAAGCTGAAGCATTTAGGGACCACAGCAACTCAGCCACAAACATGGCAGACCATGTAAAGTTATAGAGTGGGGTTGTCAAGTGCTGAAGTGCATTAGTGTGTAACAGTCACAAATGCTTCACTGACTCAATAAGTGCTGAATTCCTAACCTCATTTGGCAGCAGCACAAAATCTGTCCCCTGGAAGCTTCATGGTTTGGGTTTCCATGCCTGAGCATCTGCCACTGTGTTCTGGAGCAGTGGAAACATGTTCTGAAGAGTGATGAATCATACTTCTCTATCTGGCAGTTTGATGGACCAGTCTGGTTTTTGTGAATGGCAGGAGAACATTACCTGCCTGAGCACACACTCAAAACAGACATGAATAAGCAAAACCACAATACTGCAGTCTCTCATTTAAAGCCTTAAAGCAGCAGACACAAAGGAGTATTTAAGTCTATTGGTCCTGCAATGTGGCAGTTTGTATCTGCAGCCAAACTGAAGTACTTCAAACCCACCAAAGGGTGAGCTGACTCAGCAATAATAAATTTAGCCTTGTTAAGAACCCTTAAGTTGTATAGTGTTGAGAGTTCATTTGAAGCGGTGCCTGCCAATTTGCAACATACCTTCACAACACCCTGAAGTCTGTTTTTGTGTTTGATGGGAAGAAGGCCATACCAACTGATAAATGTGAAGGTAAGAACAGATTCAATAAAGCATAAATTCTTTCCCCATTACAGTTGCCATTAAGTAGTTAGATGTGTGTGATGAGCAGGAAGGAAAACACTCATCAAAGGTATTTTTTTATGCGCTTGCACTTTAGTTTGTCTACAGGGATGTGGAAGATGATGAAGTGGTCCAAAACTTTTAAGTAGTGGAGACATGGGTGTTACTTTCATTGTTACTGTATGAAAAGAAGAGAATGTGATGGTAAAGTCAAAATTGTGCCCAGAATTGCAGCTCACACAAAACTAGCAGTAAAGACCCCAGACCAGCAACCAGAGCCTGATCTTCAACAGGTTACAGAATCTCTGATGGGCAATCAGACTTTAAGCACTGTAGCATTCATTTCTACTTGTACCTGTTTCTACAGTAGAATTGTTGTGGTGATTACTATGCAACTATTCAACTTTGCAGTCAGTTTATGTTCATAATTAAACACTCAAAGAAAGCTCCTCTATGTGTAGGAATGGGGATTTGTGTCAGTGGGTGGGACCATAGTCTAAGGTTTATACTGTTAGCTGGTAATAATGTGACAGTGTATCTCAGCCTATGTTGCAGGGAACACAAAAGTAATACAATGAGTAGTTTAACAAATTACTTTCTCCTGAGAGTTATTAAGTAACATAAAGCAGCTTTGAATTGTTGTGGGTGGCCAGAAATGTTGAAATTGATTTGCAGGATTGTGTCTGTGGACTCCATTTCATAGACATTCTTACAATCTGCAAGCAAACATGCAGAACTTGTGGATATGAGAATGTCCATTCAACCATCTTCTTCTACTTATCCAGTTCAGGACCATGGGAGGTGGAATACACCTAGGGAAGGGCGATACCAACATTTTTCCTTTTGATATGATACCATTAGTTTATG
This sequence comes from Etroplus canarensis, assembly GCA_015106775.1. Taxonomy (NCBI): domain Eukaryota; kingdom Metazoa; phylum Chordata; class Actinopteri; order Cichliformes; family Cichlidae; genus Etroplus; species Etroplus canarensis. The sequence continues at coordinate 17,681 of VUQH01000047.1, read as the reverse complement.
GTACTTTCCATCGACTTTTTGCCTCTTAAAGGAAAATCACAAGGGCAATATGAAATATGAATAAAACTCATGAACATAAATACTTGAAAGAAATGTTTATAAAATGATAACAAAGTAGCTCTATGTGTAAATTAAAACCATCTAAAATATGCCTGGGCTAGTTTTCACACCTAAATATAATACCTTAATCTTCTAGAAGTGAAAACAAATTGCAGGTTTTGTATTACCACGGCAGTATCATGATATTTTAAAAAAGTCTCCAAAACATCAACTGGTGGGTGTCAAAGTATTGATAACCCCATCCCTAGGTTCACCCTGGACAGTCTGCCAGCCCATTGCAGGGCCAACACAAAGAGACAGACAACCATTTGCACCTATGCTCATTTAAGAATTGCTAAATAACTTAAACCCTTTGCATATCTTTGGACTGTGAGAGGAAGCTGCAGTACCCGTAGAGAACCTACTTAAGCACGAGGGGAACATGCAAACTCTACACAGAAGCGCCCAAGCTGGTTGGCTGGTGGATTCAAACCTAGACCCTCTTGTTGTGAGGTGACAGTGCTAACCACTGCACCACAGCACTGCTGCCACAGTGTCAGTAAAGTCAAAAAGTCAAGAGAACTGTCATTCAGAAAATGAACGACAATTATTTAAAATAAAATTATACAAGGAAAGATCATTTGAAAGAACTGAACAGCAGAGTTTGAGTAATAAACTCTTTGGCAGTTAGAAGCTGATGAAGCTACATAGCAGAGCGCAGTTCCAACAATAGTAGTACGTAGTTGAGGACACTTAGGTGTGGCTTGCTAAGTGACCAGGATGAGGTGAAGATAGGGAGGAGGGTAGCATGAATGAGAATCTGAAACGCAGAATGACAGAAGGCCACTGAGACATAAAGTACAAATGCAAGCAGACATGAATACAGATCTTCCTTACTGATCTTATGTAGAAGCTTAATTTTGAAGGTCAATAAAATTAAGGACTTTACTGGGATAAAAAGCTGAACAAAATGGTGCTGGAAGATGGCACTGAAACATGAGACAAACCTGGATAAAATGGGAGTTATATGACAGATATGATGTCGGGATAAGCATTTCAAGAACAACATCAGTAATTATTGGGAAGTTTTTGACCACTGATCACAGACTGCATCCAAACCGACATGATTTTTTTTAATCTTTTGAACGCATCCCACATGTAGTATTATAAATTTCAAATTTGTACAGCATTTAGTCTCACTGGTGCTACAAAAACTGTACCAGTACACTATCTGTTAGCTAGTAGCAGGTTCTTGTTCTATTTTTATTTTCTAATGGTTGCTGAAAAACACTCTCTGAGTCCATTTGTTTCATGCTACCAGGCATCAGTAAAAATAAGGGAAATATATATATTTTAAAGGACCAATGTATCAGATTTACAGTCATCAGTTACAAGTAACTGAGTCTAACGTGGAATAATAATCATGCTTTTGTTCAATGATGAAAAGATATTTATGTATACATTAGTGTGTCCACTTCCATAGGAGCTATGATGTTACCCCGATAGGTTTAAACAACAGGTCAGAACGGACACTCAAATACTAGCTTTCACATTTCTATTAATGCAGAGTGGCTATCATTTGTCAGCTATAATTTATTATTTTTGCAATATAAAAACTTCTAAGCGCTAAATCTTATTCAGTTTAATTGCATTTCGAATTCTTAATTAAATCAACATACACAAACCTCTGGACTGGAAATGCTTGTGAAAGCATTTGTGGAAGACCCCATTTTATTTCCTGATGTCTGCTGCAGTTTTGGAAAGGGAAGGGGGTGAGGGTGGGGTTCTAAGCTACTGTAGAAACCTGGTGGGGCAAAGTGGTAACTCTTATGGAAGGTGACCCACTAACATTGTATATATAAACATCTTTTCGTAAGTGAATAAAAACACAAAGATTATTATCCTAGAGTAATCTCACACTATAAAAAGCACAAATACGTATAGTACTGTGTAAAAGTTTCTCATTTCTTTATATTTTGCTGGGAAAATGAGAAATCCGCACACCAATTTATTGAAAAATGTGCAAACCTAAATGGGAATGCAGTACATGAGGCAAAAACAGAGTTTCACCAATTTTAATGAGACTGAAAGTCAATATTTGGTATGAGCATCTTTATTCTTCAAGTCAGCCTGACCTTTCTTAGCCAAGATTTCTGCTAATTTCTTTAAGTAGTCTTCAGGAATAGTTCTCCAGGCTTTCACAGATATCCAAAAAGCTCTTCTTTTGATGTTGGCTGCCTTTTTTCTGTTCTCTGGCAAGATGATCCTACACTGCTTCAATAATGTTGAGGTCCATTCATCTCTCTATAAGACCCGTTGACACTGATTTTCAATCCAATTCTTGTGTTTGACATATCTCAATCATTTCTCCTTGTTTCCCTTCCAGGAGACTGGCCCCTTGATGGCCACCCTTCCACTGAAACCATTTCTGGCTTTGGGTAACAGTAGATGGATCAGCTGAAGAGTCTGATGCATCCCCCAGATCCTGTGTCAGTTCTTTGTTAGAATTTTTCCTGTTTCTTAAGGATGTGACTTTCAGAAACTAATTTGCTGTAGATAGTTTTTTAAGCCTGCCACTCCTTCCATTGTCCTTCACTTGTCCAGCGTCCTTGAATTATTTAAGGACACGCTGTAACACTCTGCCACAGTATGTGGTATATGGTATATGGTAAGTTTTCAGCTAATAGCTTTATAGGTATCTTGTTGAAGCAAAAATACCATTTTATGCCTTTCAAAACGTGTTTTCTTCAGCATTTTTTCTTGATTCAACTAACAAGTGGAACAAATTATGTATTTTTGCAAAAGGCCGCTAACAACAAAGTGCCTAAAACACAATTTAAAATGGGATCTTTGCTAATTTTTCTGTTATATATAGATGCAACACTGATTCATCTGTTGTATTAAGAGTTTTTTAATTCTTGAATGACTCATAGGTATAAAAAAATTATCTGAAAATGGTCTGGTACACGTACTAGACTGAAAATGAGTGAAAAAGCAGCCAATGTCCAAAGAAAAATCTTGAAAGACCTTCAGAAAGCCAGGATAACTCAAGACCACTTTAAAAAAATTTCAAGGAAGCCTGGCTCCTTGAAAGCAAATTACAACAAAATGAGGGGCTGTTCAAGACTTTTCCACAACACTCTGTTAGGATTAATTCATAAGCTATTATAAAAACATTACTCTTAGTCTTCAAAAACTCTTATTTGTAAGCATAAATCCTGAAGAAATGTACTGGCTCTTCTCAGGTACTCTCTGTAATGGGCCTCTTATTTTTTCCAGGTGCAGTCACAGTCCTGCCCAGCAGGGCCGCCACCGGGCATCACCCTCATCATTAGAGGAGGAACCGCCAAACTGTTGTCAGATGAGCGTCTGGGGATTGAGCTCCCCTGTTTGTCTTGAGACAGTATTTTTTTACAGCAGGAGAGCTGGGAAAGGCCAGGCCCTCATCAACCCCCACTCCACCAAACCAGGTGGAACACACGTGCGTTCATTAGCGCCCTTTAATGAGGAGCAGATGCAACAATGCCGCCTCTCACTCTCTCGCTCTCACACACAGAGAGCTGTGCATAAAGACAAACACACACAAACATTCTGAAAACACACAGACACTCCTGCTAATGTTATGGAGGGTCATGGAAGAGATGTTAATGTGTATTTATAATCATGCACACATGCAAATCCACTGGCAGCCATTCACAGACAGACTTCTTGCAGTAAAATAATAGATCCTCATACATAAAATACACTCCCACCCTTCCAACACACACACACACACATTCAGCCCATTCAGTCCTATCGTGGAGGGGATGGGTGGGGGGTGTTTCACAGCTCAGAGCTGTGGGCCTCATTTGTCCAATTTAGATGAATGACTGAGATCATATATCATTCCCCTTATGTCAGACTATTTTTATCATGAAGGAAGTTGATGCAGGAGGGCTGCAGGAGCCTGAAAAATGTCCCGTCTGGGGATATGGGTTGAAAGGCTAGTGAAAGGCTGAACTTCTCATCACTGGCGACAAAAGGAGGAACGGGCTTCAGTGTCTTGTTAAAGAAACACAGGCTGCTGATGGGCATATTGCCTGTTCCAGCTACCATAATGTTAGCGCAGCCTTGTTAAGCTGGGGGGTAAATTCCCTTAATTCTTAAATTCTGCAAAAGCCCCCATTTTGAATATTTGCCAAAACCAATATGTCTGATATATTTTTCTCTTAAAAAAGTAAGGAATGTACATGTTATTCTACATATAATATGACAAGGTATTGGGAAAGGGTCACCAAACTTAGCAAACTAAGCTTAGACAGGTTTCGGATTTATGCCTAGTTAATCTCTTTGTAAAAGAGCGCATTGAGATGAGAGGGTTCATCTGTTCAGACACGTGCTCCTCAGATAGTCCCATTTACTGAGGTGGGAAGTTTTCAGTTTTTATTTTACCCATCAGTGCATTAAAAAAAACCTTTTTCTAGTTAATAACTTGCTTATTTACTTTTTTTTTATTAAGTATTGCAAGGGACAGGGTGAGATGGAGGCAGATAATCTGCTGTGACGACCCCTAACGGGAGCAGCCGAAAGAGGAATAAGAAGCTTTCCTTGATATGTTATCACGGTTACTGCTACCTGATGTTATAAATCTAAAATTAGCAAAATAGATATGAAGTGTGTGAATCTGCACCATCAACATAGTTTCTTGTAACCTACAAAACATGACAGGTAGTGTACTAAAAGTTCCAAGTTGTTGACCTCGGGGGCATTCACATGAATTTTCCCAGTACGGAAATAATTTTTCAGCCCCCATTTGCACCTTGGAACACTAAATGGTGCTAGTACTGATGATGCTAATACTAATATAACAATACTTTTACTATACATAAGGTGTACTGGTTTTGCTGTGCTAATTGGCTTATATTAATGCGGTGTAGATGGAAGACTAACATGCTAAATGTACCCTGTAGTCAACAAGTAAGTTTATGATGCTATATTTAATCTGTTGGTGCTTTGAGCGAAATACAAACATGTTCCTTTGACATGTTTGGTATCTGTGTCAGGATTCTAACTTTTGCTAGTTACCACGCTACAGGTCACATGATACCATATCATTAGATATGCAGTTAGATTGTTTGGGATGCATTCGGGAGACAGACAGCCTGTCTACATTTAAGGTTAGGCTTAAAACTTTCCTTTTTGACAGAGCTTATAGTTAGGGCTCTGTCACACCATGACGATTTAACAAGCTCATACTGACGCATCCAAATTCCTCTAAAATGCTGACATACGCAGAACAATGATGTTAACTGGACGTATACATAACATATTGCTAACATATATAGAACATAATACAAACAAATGCTAGCATACAGCTGGCATTCACAACTTGAAGC
>VUQH01000046.1:3601-46030 GCA_015106775.1 Etroplus canarensis | reverse complement strand
CTGTTAACATAGGGCTTCCTTTTGGCACAGTACAGTTTTAACTGGCATTTGTGGATGTAACTACGTATTGTGGTACTTGACAAAGGTTTGCCAAAGTAGTCCTGAGCCCATGTGGTGATATCGCTTATAGATGAATGACGATTCTTGATGCAGTGCCGCCTGAGGGATCGGAGATCACGGTTGTTCAGCTTAGGCTTGCGCCCTTGTCCTTTACGCACTGAAATTCCTCCAGATTCCTTGAATCTTTTAATTATGTTATGCACTGTTGAAGGTGAAATATCCAAATCTCTTCCTATCTTTCTTTGAGGAACATTGTTTTTAAACATTTCAATAATTTTCTCACGTATTTGTTGGCAAACTGGCGATCCTCGGCCCATCTTTGCTCCTAAGAGACTAGACCTTTCTTGGATGCTGCTTTTGTACCAAATCATAATTATAATCACCTGTTGACATCACCTGTTTCAAATCACATCATTATTTAACCAATTTACCTGATTACTAGCCCTAAATTGCTCCTGTCCCAACCTTTTTTGGAATGTGTTGCAGGTCTGAATGACAGGAACGGATGTATATTTACAAATGAAATGAAGTTGACCAGACAAAACATGAAATATTTTGTGTTCATATTGTCTGCAATGAAATACAAGTCAAAGTAAATTTAGAAATCACTACTTTCTTTTTTTATTTGCGTTTTCCATACTGTCCCAACTTTTTCTGATTTGGGGTTGTAATAATGCTGCGATCATGCTACTTCAAAAAAATAAACATTGTACACAATTTGTAAGGGAGGGGTCGGCAAAAAACCCACTGGCCAAGTTTAGTCCTTGATCACCTTTATTTTTGCTTAAAAGGAAAATTAAAGCATTTATTGTTATTCAAATTGAGCAAAATATGGTAAAACCTTATTAACAGAAATAAAAAAAATAGGCTCTTACCAGTCTAGTATTCAAAATAACAAAATGGCAGTGGAATTAATCTTAAAGTTAAAAGACAAATGTAACACAATATGCTAGTGTAGGCAACCACGAGTAAGATAAACTAATGTATTTGTCTACTCTAGGAACTAAAGTGACTTTACTTGTAGCCTAGGTAAATTAGAAGCTTAATGAATTAATCACATGTGATGCCCCCACCTCTAGCATATGTAGAAATCCATAGACATTGTTATGGGCTGTGGGATTTGTGGATTTTGTTATGGGATCTTGTTATTCCTAAAGATGATACGTTTGCTTGTTATTCTAGTTTTTGATTATTAGTAGGTTGAGTTCTAATTTATGTTTATTTCTTTATGATATATGTAAGTTCAGGGTTAAAATTCATGAACTTTATTGTCTGAGTTTAGTTTCTTCGGTTGTGTTTTGGTTTATCATTCTTACCCCCTATTGTGTTAGGTTGCAGTTCCAGTCACTTTGCCTCTGTGTTTAGAATTTTGGTTATTTCCTGTTTTATTTTGTGTCCTCTGTCCCTCATGTCATGTGTTTCATTTCACTTCTTCCTAGTAATTGCTCTAATCAGTTTCACCTGCCCATCTCCAATTCCCGATTAACATGTGTGTGTGTGTGTGTGTGTGTGTGTGTGTGTGTGTGTGTGTGCGTGCGTGTGCACGTGTGTGTGCGCGCTTGTGCAGTCCAGTGCTTCCTTCAGTCTGTGTCAGTTTGGTGTCCCTTCTGTGTCTGATTGTTGCTAGTAATTTTTTTTTAACTTCATGATTTGCTGCCAGCTGCCTTTTGGACTTTGTAGACTGTGTTGCAACCTGAGGATAAAGTTCTATTTCTGTTCATCTTCAACTGCCTCTGAGTCTTAAGAGAATCTCGGTCGCAGCGTTCCTCTCATAGCACTATAGTTAAAAGATTTTATGGAAAATTTTATGGAATTTTATGGAAAATACAGACAAACCTTTTTGCTGCAAATCACAACAGACTTTAATCCTATCTATTTCAGTGGCTTTAGGCCTAAGCATGGCTACAATAAGGATGGTGCAATGTTGTATCACTACACATTTAAAATAAAATATAAGCACATGTGCATTAACCATTCTACTCCTCCACTGAATAAAGAAAAGAAAACCTATTGCAGGGCTCAGACTGCTGTAATTGCCGACCCCTGACAGAGAAGAAAAAAACCCATACACAAAACAAAGCAAAAGGAAACACAAGAAAGGAAATGATGGCAAACGGCCATGCCTTCCATGCTTCTGTAACTTGCTTTGTAAAAGAAAAAAGGGATACAAGGGGTCAATTCAACACTTATCTGTTTTTAATACCCATAAATGCCCTGAACATGGCACATTCCAGGCTGCACAAAACTCTTCTGTTTCCGCTCTGTTTCAGCGTGCTTTCCCGCAACCATGCATATGCATAGGGGATGTCCTGAGTCTGCTAACAACATTCTTCTGCAGTGCCTCGTGATCTGAGGCAGAACAGCAGGACAGAGCCTATGGTGCCACAAGTTGCTGACCTGGGCATGAAAATCATATCAGGTTACTTCAGTGCTAAATCCTTTATGCAGCTGAGCTGGGCAAGTTTTGTAATTATTCTGAATTAGACAGATTAAATTACAGATGATGGGTTGGCAGATTGACTGGCCTTGTAGAAGTAGCACTGAAAATCCCAAAAACATATTCATTCATACACACATATGTCCAAATCTCTCCTTTTTTCTGGCACTCTACCCACACACCACACACATTCACACAAACACACGCACACTTAAACAAAATTTAAATTTCTAGCATGCAGGTCGGCAGTCATGAATGGAGACAGACACAGATGGGGGACGATTAATAACAGGATTAATAACAGGCACACAGGCATGAAGACATAAAGCAACAAAGCACTACCAGCAGCAGCAGCTGAGCAAAGAGAGACAGACACAGAAAGTAGCTAGAGACAGTCGTCATCGAGACTGTTGATGATGAGAGGGGACAAGCAGAGCTCAGCCCAAACCCAAACTTACTGCATCAAGTGCACAAGAGAAGGAGCTAAGGATAGTAGGATCAGTTTGGAAACTGGGCTCACATAGTATTTCATGCTGGAACAGTTGTTATAATACATTTTAATAAAAACCCTGCCTAAAAATTAAAATACACAACACGAAAACATGGCAAATGAGGAAAAAGCAAACTTTTAGAAATGTCTGAGAGCAAGAGGGACTGAAAAAAAGAAAGCAAAAGAGAGAGAGAGAAGACAGAGAAGACAGGGTACATACACTGAGGTTACTGCCACGTTGCTTCCCTTTCCTCCGCTGCTGTATGAGCACAGAGAAGACACACACAAACAGAGCCACAAATACACCAAAGGTATGGATATGTGGAGCATGAACACACACAATAACCAGAAGGGGAGAGTGAGGGGAGAGTGAGGGGAGAGTGAGGGGAGAGTGAGGGGAGAAGGGGAAAAGGAAGGGAGATAGGGATGGTTTGATATGCAATGAAAAAGAGAAAGGGTGAAGAGGAGTACAAGTAAAAACAAGAGTGTTAGTTGGGGGTTCAACCCAAAAAGAGATGGGGTGCCAGAGTGGAGAGAGGAAAGAAAGAGAAGGAGGGACAGACAAAGAAGGACTGATTAGACACCAAAGCAGCAGTGAGGGTGGAAGAGATACACTTACCACAGATACTGGGGGTGACTGTTACCACAAGAATGTTATATAGACAAGATCACCATGAAAGTGCTCTATCAACAGAACGGCGGTCACAACAGCAATGATGACAATAAGCAAAATACACACATAAATGGATATGCATACTCACAAGCACACACGCAATTGCAATTTCAAATGGTAGCAGACATCAGAGAAAAGTGTGAGCAACTGCAGAGCACGCACACATACGCACACACATCTGTAACACTCAACATCATGCTAGTACTAGTCCTGCTTTAAAAAAGAAAAAAAAAGTAAAAAAGCCCCCGAAATTCAAATCGAGTTCCAAACTGGGAAAACCTTTGATAAGAAGGAAGAGGCAGTTTAGTAAAACCACAAAAAATAAATAAATCAGGGTCCTGACAAAAGCAGAAGAAATAATGAGGGGGCAGAGAACTGCACGTGCCTCTGTGTGTTCATAAATGTGCTGTGTGTGGATGACAACCAGAGCACTCACCAGGATGTGAAACAATATAAAATGGATGGCAGTGTGGGATGGAACACAAGGTAAATACATTTAAAAACCTCCATGCAGGTGGAAGGATGAGAAGAACAGAAAAAAACAACAGTAGAAAAAAAAGGAATGAAAGGTCTGACTTTGCCTTACTATGGTCCTTGTGAATCCAAGCCTGGAGCTTAACATTTCAGCAAAACATTTCCATGTTTTACCCAGAAATATTATCATCATGGTGGTAACCGTGTTCACCAATATAAAATGTAACCCAAACCAGTGACTGTAGAAATTTGTCATTTGCAGCCATGTTCCAAAAATTCTCCACTCTGGATTCAAATGACCACAGCCAAAAAAAACTATAATGAGGCAATGAGTCAGACCTTTGTGAATTTCATCTTTCCAAACAAACTGAGATAAGGGGCAGACCCGATGAGCAAAACAGAGAGACAATGAAAAGGTGAGAATGCTGCTCACTTGGTTGTCGCCTGGGAGGCGGGGCATGGAAGCGGCCCTGCCGTGGCCTTCCATTGGTGGAAAGTGCTCAGTATCCGAGTAACCATCCTGCCCCATCTCTCTCATCTCTACCGTCTGCAAACAGAGCAGGAGAGTAGGAGGAGGTGTGATTGGCTGCCATGAAAACTAATAGGAATTATGGGGATAGGTGGAAAGGTTTGTTATCCAAAGAGAGCAGAAAACTGAGGGTCCCAGAGGAGCAAGTGTAGTCAGTGGGATAATTTGGTGAGTGACTTTGCCCTATATCCTAAACTGTTATTTTAGTTTTAAATGGTACAATAAATTAGGGAAAAGAAAATTGTATGTTTGGCTCTTTAGCAGAAAAGGCCATCTTTATACTCCAACCAAAATCCAATTTTGTGTTTGCATATGCTGCTGTCACATGAGCTGCAACAAATGCCAGCAGAAGGTGATTGCTATATTGTTTGGTGGCACTTAATGCCAGATGGAGGAGCTTGTGACTCACAGAAGGAATGGATTCTGGAGGAAACCACGTGCAGCCAAAAGGGCATGAGAAAAACAAAACTGATCAGATGATAATGCTGGCCAGGTGCAAGTACTAGTACATTGTATGCAGCAAATGAAGTTATGTATAAATGACAACTGCGTTTGCAGGTTGGGTTCCACACTCTGCAGTTATCAAAAATCCAGCATGTTGTTTCGATCACAAACATGCAAATTTTACTTTGCAAGTATGCAAAATTCTATTTTGTTTGGAGTATACCTTAAAAATTTCTGCTGAATCTGACAGCTGGGACTGTCATCTTGGCCAAATTATGCTTAAGCATACATTTGATTAAAACACAGGTCTTTTCTGACTGTCACTCTAGCACCTGAGTGTACATTTCTTTAGACCTCTGTTGATTGTCATGAAGAAGTGGCTATGTCAAGAGGGCTAACAGACACAAGAAACATACACCTGCCAGGCACGAGGTCTACAAGCAGAAATGTTTAACAGCATGAAGACAGAGACATGAGCCAATCTGAAGACACAGGCAAGATAGACTTCAAATGAGATGCAGAAATATTCAGTAAGCTATAAAAGCTTGCGTGTTTAGACAGGTTTGAGAGATGAAGTTAATCAGAAACATTAAATCCACGTTAGTGATAACTGAAGAATCCAAGTCAGAGAAACTGCAGGGAATAAGAGTAACCTTTTCAGTAGAAATGATAAATGCAACAATGCAGTACAAATGGTACAGTCTGAGCTCTGAACTTCTCTAATTTGTACAAAGATGGTTTTAATTTATGCAACAGAACAACAGGCAAATATCCATAATACTGACTGTACTGGAAAGCAATAAAAATAAAACAAATGAAACAAAGAGCAAGCCATCGACAACAGGTTGCTGCATTTGTATTTTAACCTCAGTTATAATGAAGCTAACCTGATGTCCCCAACATCTAATCCATATACCATACAGGTGCTATAAATAAGCAGGGCACTGCTGCCCATGGATATAGAGTTTCTAGCATGATAAATAAAATTATGTTTTTTTATTATGTTTTTTTAATCAATTAATTGTCCTCGACTGTTCTTTGGCATTTTGTTCAGTAATGACATCAAAGTAAAAATAAACTTATTGAACAACTGTTGGTGCAAATTATTATCTGTATAGTCTATGGGCTGCTATTGGTGTTGTCCCGAGTGTGTGTGCGTGTGAGCTTTCTACCTGAGAGTTGGTCATGCTTCCCAGGCCATCCTCAGGGTGTCCCTCAGGACTCCAGCTGCCAACCTTCTGAGACATTTCCTGAGCGCGAGCCGTCACCCATGATTGGCTTTCAGGAAGACCTCCTTCCACCGGCCTATGACACACATGCACACATAAACATGCACCCATAAAGATGTCAAAGGACCATGTTTCTTCAACAAACCACCTATGTAAAGTAAAACATGTAAAAAAAAAAAAAAAAACCCCATCAAACTCACAGGCTGTTGACAGTGTCTGTCATCTCAGGTGGAGGTAGGGTGTTGTTAAGACCTGGACCCCCATCATGGGCGGGGGTAGGTGGCTCCACGCGCTGAAATAGTAATGGCGTTCGATTCTGTGTGAGATATACAACATGGCCGTCGCCAGCTATCAGGCAGACTGACAGGGAAATGGGGGGAACAAGGGCAGAGCAGGAAGAGAGGGGATATAGAAAGGGGGCTGCTGGCTGAAGTGAGGCCAGGCAAACAGGATAATGGAAAAGGGATAAATGCAGGAATGACCAGCAGCTAGCAGAAAAAGAGATGAGTGGACTCAGAATTCAAACAAAGGAAGTTCAGTAAAGAAGTGGAATTCAACCACTGCATCCAGAGCTTGATCAAAGGGTTCAATGGGTTTCATCTGATGAACAAATGTCATATCATAATGGATAAAATATTGAAATGTAATAATAGAAAACTCAGACAACTACACAATAAGGAAAAGAAAGGCCTGATGCATGACGGAATGAGTAAAAAATGAATTGCTTGGCTTACAGCCATACCACCCCAAGCGTGTCTAATATCGTTTGATCTTGAAACTAAGCAGGGTTGGGCTAGGTTAATACTTAGATGGGGGACTACCTAGGAATCCCAGGTGCCGTATGCTTAGGTGGTTTAGTGGTTAGCACTGTCGCCTCACAGCAAGAACATTCCTGATTCGATCCTTAACTGGAGAACCTTCTGTGTGAAGTTTGCATGGTATCCCTGTTCATGTGTTATGATACTCTGGCTTCCTCCCACAGTCCAAAGAAATGCATGTTAGGTTAACTGGTGATTCTAAATTAGCCAGAGATGACTGGTAGATAAAGTACTTAAAAGTGTGCAGCCTAAAGTGCTTTGAGTGATCAGTAAGACTAGAAAAGCGCTATATAAATGCAAGTATATTATATTTGTTTCATTAATTTATTATTCAACAACCACTTAAGAAGTTGCAGCAAGTGTCTAATAAGTTCCAAATGGCCATTAACTTGTCACTCTATCTAGATGAAAAAAGTTGCTTTTTCATCTTAAAATGACTATTTTTTGAGTTTTATGATTTTAAAGCGCGTGCTTTTCTCATTCCTTCTACTTTTATTTAAAAAACTGTGGGAAACATCCCATTTAATTGCAAGCATTAAATAAAACGTGGAGTACATCACGTAAAGCACATTTAAAACTTGTGTGATATTATCTGAACTGACACTGCACAGATCTCTGTTCTTAAAAAATATGGTAACCCAAGTTTAGATGCTCTAGTCAAGGCCCACAGCAGCCTACATGATGTACAGTGTGCATAAGAAGAGTGTGTGGATGTGGAGCATTGCAGAGGATTGAGACAACTGGAGAAAATAATGAGGGTCAGGAAATGTGCACAAGAAAGGAAAAAGAAGTAGTGGTTTGCTGATGTTTTTTCTCATGAAAAGTATGAACAATGACAGCATTTTAACAGTGTCCTCAGACAGATGTAAATGTTTAAAACACGGCTGCATAATACTGTTAAGAACCACAAAATTCCAGTAATTAAAAGATATCATCTTGTGATCCAAACACTTCAGTGTAAAAGTTATATCATTAAAAATTATCATAGAGGGTGGTCTACAACTATCCAAGGTTACAAGCATGGATAACAGGGAGTTAGAAGGTACAGTACTGATACAGGCAGTTGATATAGGAAAGACATAAGCACAGCAAAAGAAGCCATTATGAAGGTTCCCATGAAGTTCAGGCATGGGCACCTTTGGGACTGTGACAACATTTTGTCAACTATTTAAAAAATGACCTGCAACATGCTGCATGTCAAAATGTGCAAAAAATGTAATCATTCATCGTCACAATTATGTTTGGATTTTTTTCCCACCGTAATTCAATGCTAAAATGATTATAACAAACTTTTCCCAGAAGGTGGCAGCATTTTTCTTGAGCATTCAGACATTGCTTGAGAAGTCAATTTGAGTGCCTTTTTAAGGTAAATGAATAGGAACTTTTCCCTAATCTGAATGAATGCTGTCACAGTCCTGGTTTGTATAAATGAAGTTACAGACCTGTGGCCTTGATTTCAACACGTCAGTCTGCCTTTAATTTTAAGGGCTGGATGCAGGTAGTGTTACGTTACTAGAGACAGGCAGTACCTGCTCATCACGAAGAGCCTGCGAACGTTTGATCTTGCTCTGCCGGTAGTATTCCATGATCATCATGGCTGCGTAGATTTTTCCCACTGTCAGGTCTGTCGCTGCTGAGAGAATGACAAGTTACCCTGCGAGATTAGACTCTTTGGTATGGACCCTGAGCGCGAGGAATGGTAGAGAGGGGTGAGGCAAGCACACAAAGAAGTACTTGCACACTCACACACATCTCACACACACATGAACACAGAGCAAAGAGTCTTTTCACTGACAGATTATGCTTATAATAATCTCTGCTGCCCTTTTGGCCAGGTCTTTCTTGAAAAAGAGATTTTTTTTATCTCAATGAGACTTTTTTACCTGAATAAATAAAGGATTATATATGGATTGATTAAAACTTTTGTTAAGTGTCCCCGTAGTGTAGTGGTTTACATATTAGCCTTACAAGTAAAAGGTCCCTGGTTCAGTTACAGGTGGGGACACATGCCCCACTCACCATGGAGGGTTGCGTCAGGAAGGGCATCCAGCAAAAACCAATGTGGATTGTCTTCTCCCCCTTTGGGAGAATACAAGGGAGCAGCCGAAGGTACATTTTACTAAAAAATTTTGTTTTACTCTATATTGCATTTATACTAGCCAAAAGAAAAATACTGTTACTGAAGTATCACATTCTGATGTAGCTAATGCCTAGTACGTAATGCCAACCACAAAACAAAATCTAGGCTTTTCAAATAAAAAATAAATAAGAACAGGATGAAAGCTGTGGTATCTTTGATCTCAAGACTCTACTTTCTAGATGGAAGCTACTTTTATAGGAATCATAGCGAAGTATTGCAGAACTAGAGCAACTTCATGCTTTGCCACCTTTTTCCTTAATATAATTAATGCGTAAAATATAGAAATTTACATCTCTGCCCTGGAGTGAAAAGACATCTATAGAAAGTTAATCTATAGTTGGCACCCTCTGATCTCAGCCATGGAAAAGTGGAGAAGGGTTGAAGTTGGTGTTGCGTCTATGCTGGTGAGTCTTTGTCTTTGTAGGTGTAAGAAAACAAAACAGTTATGATAATTTTATTGTAATGGGACTGCAAAAGAATACCTTACTATCACCTGTTGGAGATTTGGGGTAGCTTCAGTCATGAAAAATTGCAGAACTATAAGTGTTCGTTGTATTTCAAAATTATTATTAGAGACTCATGAAAAATTTGTTCATTGTTTTGCAACCCCTGCATGTACTGTTGCATGCATGGAAAATCCTTGTAAGTGGACATCAGAATGTGAGGCAGCATTAAAAATGCCAAGAAGCTAAACAACTGAGACAGAACACAGCAGCAGTTCACAGTGACACCAGGAAGTCACTGGACCTTTAAGGTGTTGGCACTGCCAATTCCCATATGACGGATCTCGTATGATGGAGAAATGTGAAGAAAAGCCAGCTGAATTTACGCCACAAGTGACGTAAATACATAAGAAAGTACTCTCTGTCATTTTTAGAGTGAATAAATTTCACTAATATTATTACGGGAAAAGGTTTACCCCCATTAATCATTACAGAGTACTCTTGGCAATACTGGGCCCAGAGCCAGCCATCCCCACTTTGGCTGATTTGAGAGCATCAGCATGCATACTGATGGTGTACAACTACAACATAGTACTGAAAGTCATTAGACATTAGATGCAAATGCACTTTTCAGATTATGGAGGGGAAGCAGAGACAACACTGATGAAGAAGAAAAGTACTTTTGTCTCACTCATGAAGAACTTACCGATGGTAGACAGCAACAGAGGCCAGAATATGCAATTATTCACGTAAGGGAGTTCATTCTGAATCACATCACATGTATGATGGCTCACTCAAGCTATTCTTTACACATACACATACAGCTGGGCCATCTGTAGATCAAGGATATGACCTCTAGGAAATTAGGGACATAGAGCCAATAGTTCACCAAGCAAATCCACTGAATGACCTACACCAGGAACATCTGGGCATCTGCCATATGAGAGCATTCGCAAGAAGTTAGCTGTGGTTGCTCTATCCGGAGAGCACAGAATTGGAGTGCATGCCAGGCAATGAGACAACTTTCAGTAGAGGCCCCACTGCAGCATTGGAAATGGTCAACTCATGTGGCAGTGAGTTGGGCAAACATCCTCATATTATTTAACAGCCACTCAAATGGCTAGAAATGATCGACATGACAATCCACAATCTGAACAAAATCAACTGAAGTCTTCCCAGCAATTTTTGCTTCTTATGGACAACCAGTGATCTTTGACAGTGAACAATTATTCCAGTAAGTTCATGCTGAAGCTCATCCTGCTTCTGCTGGAGCTTCTGACAATTTAGTGCAGTCAAATATGCACAGACTAACAAATTGTTATGTAGAAGAGCATACTACTACAGGGTGTTGGCTAACAGCATGATTCCTTCTTGGACTTACAGTAATGTGAAAAGGAAATTTTTCACAGGACACTATGCAGCCCTGTGAAAAACTAAGTACACCCCATAATTCAGTAGCTTGGAGAACCACTTTTAGCAGCAATAACTTAAAACTTAACTTAACAGCTTAAGTCATTTTCTACATGACATCAGTCTGTCACATTGTTGTGGAGGAATTTTGTCCCACTCGTCTTTACTACGTTGCTTCAATTCATTGAGGTTTGCAGGCATTCACTTACGCACAGGTCTTTTAAGGCCCCACCACAACATTTCAATCAGGTGAGGTCCGGACACTGACTGGGCCATTGCAACATCTTGAGGCTTTTCTTTTTCAGCCATTCTGTTTTAGATTTGTTGGTGTGCTTAGGCTCATTATGCTGTTGCATGACCCAATTTGGGCCAACCTGTTGGACAGATAGCCTCACATCTGATTCGAGAACACTTTGGTATACTGAGAGGGTCATAGTTGACTCAATGACTCCAAGCTGCCCAGGACCTGTAGCTGCAAAACAAGCCCAAATCATCACCACTTCACCACCATGCTTAACAACTGATATGAGATGTTTACTATCTTTGGTTTTCATCAAACGTGGTGCTGTGAATTATGGTCAAACACTGGCACTTATTCTCATCTAGCCAAGCAACACTGGTCCACAAGTCTTGTAGTTTGTTAAGATGTAAGTTTACAAATTTAAGCTGTGGTGCCATGCCCGTTTTATAGAGGAGAGGCTTTTTCTTGGCAATCCTTTCAAATAATACATTTTTGTTTAGTCTTTTTTCTAGCTGTACTATCATAAACTTTAACATTAAACATGCTAACTGACTTCTATGGAATGTGGCTCTTGGGATTTTTGCATTTTCACTGAGCATTGCAAGGTCTAACCTAGATGTGAATTTGCACAGATGTCTACTCCTGAGAAAATGGTCGCATTGTTTCAACACAAACCTGAATGCTCCAAATGAGCAACCATCCAAAAGTTTTATTTTGGTGGTCACACTGGCACTGGAAGCAGTCAGGGTGTACTTAGTTTTTCACAGGATTGCAAAGAATCTTGTGAAAACTTTTTCACTTGACTGTACTTCGGCCAAGTCTGGTCAAAACAAATTAGGAAAAGTAATAAGAAAACAGCAAAAATATTATGACATAAGGGAATTCTGAGCTGATATTCTTTTTTGAGCGTAACTCAGAGCACGAGAGGAACTTCAATAAGTAAACAGAAGATATGGATTAAGGAAACGATTTTAAAGCGCATGGGTCTGATGACTTACCTGATCAATGACAGCATAAAAGAGTGCACATTTCACGTGCATCAGCTCTCACATAGAAACCTGGATTTACAAAAACTCAAGTGATCATACTGACCAACTGACAGACCTGAAGTGGTCACTTGCCAGGAGAAATGCCTTAAATAATCAGGACAGGACACGTCATCTGGATCAGCTCTTCCCCAAAGATACATGCAAGAGTTGCACCAAACAACACATGGAACATAAGCATCACGACAAACAGAGCACCATCATCCAGAATGAGTGCAAATGCTACCTGACATAACCAGTTTTGTATACAAACTAATGTGACAGTTGCAGAAAAAAGGCAAGGAGAGCGTTCTTATTTTGGGGGTAACTTAAGGATGTAGGTTTTAATGTAGTTTTTTTCTGACAATGTTTTGAGTTTTTGTGGATTGGGGAGGAAATCATAGTGGAATGATCCATAGCACTGTACTGCCACCCGTTGGATGTTTCTGGTAACTCCAATGATGGTGAAGTTTTTTCTCAGTCAAGTGCTGTTCTCCTTGTGCTGTTCAGTCTCAGTTAGTTTTATTGATTTCCACTTCAAGATCTTGCACTATTGTGTGGGTGTGTGTAGCTGTTTTGTGTCTTACATGCATCCTGTCTCAGTGTCTCTGTTTTTTCATGTTTACTTTCATAGAATTGATGTATCTGGGTGTTGATGTGTGAGGTGGATGTGCCAGCTGATTCAGAGGGTGCAGCAGTGAATAAAGACTGGCAGAGAGAAGCGGCCCTCAGGTGGTGTGAAGTGAAACAACACAGGAGCACTGGGTGGCACGAGGTGGTTGAACATAGCCACGTTGCTGTGCGGCACCCAAACTCTGAGACTTACACTTATGTGGTGTCACCAGCAAATCCAGGTGCTTCTGGGAGAGGTTGGGCCAGATTGCCATCATCTCTTTCCTCAGTTCCGCGTCCATCTGGTGCTTGTCAATACCACCTAGATATATTCATAATAAACAGACGCGTGCACACACATGCAGATACATACACAGACATATGGACATCCACGTCCATGTATGTGGACACAAAGGAACACAAAACACACAAAAATGTACATTAAAAAATTTACCCATACACACAAAACAACACACATTATTTATAGCCATTCAGATTGAAAGAAAAAGGTAAAAGACAGACATACAAACATGGAAACAGAAAAACAGAAATTTTTGTTAGTCATGTAATAATAATAATTAGGATAAAATCATAACTGCAGTGAAAACACAAACTCTATAAGCTGAAGAGACACTTTCATTTTACGATCAAGCTCAACCTTCTGCCTTACACCAACTAGCACACATAGACACTACTGCCTTAGAAAGCACATGGTACATAAACTACTGTACAGAAGAAGCAGCATCAGGAAGAGCTGAAGGTTTCTGGGTTCACCACAGAAAAGAGCACTGGGTGGTGGGTAAAAGAAGAGGAGAAGAAAGCATGTGATAATCAGAAAAAGAAAAAGTTTGTGGAATATATTTCAAACCATCCGTACCCTTAGCGATCTTTATATCCAGCGCTGTGCGGATCAAGGCCATGAGAGTGGAGTTAAAGTGGACTGTGTTGTCATCGGCCACAGGCAGATCCATACGGAGCAGCCTCTGCGAGGAAGCCAGTCAGCCAGTAAGAAAATTAAAGAGTATTTGGGGTGTTTGTGGAACCTCCAGGTGAAAAGGGGGATACGCGGGGGGAGGGGAGGGGGGAGAAGGGAGCAGGGGAGGGATCTGAATTTGAAGGAGCTGTGCATAGCATCTGCAGCAGGCACTGACTCTGCCTACAATGGCTCAGACTGAGACATACTTAATTTTGAGTGCTGAAGTGAAATTCACAAATTGATCAACAGATGTTTCAGGTTTGTCCTTTGAACCACACTCCCATTTGTTTCATAACTGTTCCTTTTTTGTGTTTCTCGACATTTAAAACACCTGAAGGCATTGTTAAACTGCATTCTTAAGCTTTCAATGAAGTGACAGGACAGGCTGAGCAGCAGCTGCTATTATCCAGAGCTCCCCCTAGTGGTTTGGAGGTTCACAGTGAAAACAACAGAGACCAGATGATAAACCAATAAGCCAACCTAGGGACTGCTCTAACACAGAGGAATGCTATGGTTTTTGTTTATTGGGTTTATCCTTTGCAGGTCTTGTTGGTTAGTAATAGAAACAGACAAGACAAAGACTTAAACCATCTCACAGAGTGACATCCATGCATGTTTGGTGACAAAAGACAACAACCCGGCGACATCCCAGACATGCAGCGTGTCATGCTTTCCCCCACATCGCAAGTTTATGCCTCTCCTTTAATCCATCTTATCCTTCTTGCACCCCCATGCAGCATGCAGTGCAGGCACAAGCAGCTGTGCAGCTGTACACAGAAAGCATCCTCTGTTGGCGACATTAAAATGAGTTTGTGAGTTGTTTTATTGTGACTGTTATAGGAGGAATTAAGAAAAATAGTACACAATGGGGCAACCCTTAAATGACAGAACATGTAGCTCTAGTGCTTATCTGAATGTGTGAAAAATGGGTATAGAATTGAAGGGTTAATAGGTGAGAGAGAGCAGCGTTCTGTGGGAAAAGAGGAAAAAACAACAACAAAAACAAAAAGCCCACCATGGAAGCGTTGTTCTGGTGCTAGAATGTGTAATGATTTTTCAGGTGAACATAATCCAGGCGTGTGTAGGAAATATGAGGTGAAATGAAATATTTCTTCTGCCAGAAAACAGATATAACAGGAATAGAAAGGGAAGCTTAAGGGAAAGGGTTGATAGAGAAAGAAAAATCAATAGGTTCTGAGCTGGAGCACATTAAGAGAAAAAGTGACCGAAAATAGAAAAACAAAAGTCAAAACAGTGCAGTGAAAAAAGAAGCACTGCCGTACTTAGTTGGCTCTGTTTGTAAAAAAGAAAAAAGCAGTCCTGCCTGAAAGGCTCCGCTGTCTCTCCTCAGGACCAAAAAGATCGAGGTTAACAGCAGTGGAGCCAGAGGGGTCATTGTTCTATGGATTTGGATTTCTCTCTGAGGCAAAGAGCTTGTGAAAAGCGTTACAGTGGTGAAACTGATGCTGACTTTCTGGATCATTGTTCCACTAACTAATTATCAAAAGGTAAGATAACGATGTTAAACCATGCTTTAAAAAGCATGTTGAGCAGGTGATTTGAACGCACATTTCTTTTCATTTCAGGAAGGAAGCTTATAGTTTGAAATAGCTTACTGATACAACTTAAAAGTTAAGCAGACACAATGATGATGTTGGCAGTAGTTAAAATAAAATGATCGCCAAAAAAAGAGAAAACCACTGAGCTAGAGCCTGGGTCAAATAGCACATTTCAGATCACTAAGTTAGGAACTTTTACTTTTTTGTGTGAAATCAGATAATTGTGTATTATAATTTCCAGATAGGGCAATAACATTGCAACGTTGAATAACTGGTGAGTTTTTTCAACGTCTAGTCATAGTTGAAAAAATGGTTCCAAACTAAAAATTGAACCAATGTTGTGGCTGTACCCTCCACATCATATGGAGTTAGTTGTTGAATGCTGCTTCAGCATCAGTGTTAGACTTTTGAGCAAGAAAAAAGTTTGTGTTCAAGAATTGTATTCTACATCAACAGAAAGAACGAACAGGAAAAAAAATGCCCTGTGGGAGATTCAAAATCATGACCCCCATCTCCAAAGCCCTTCTTTTATTCTACTGAACTACACTGATCAGGCATAACATTATAACCACCTGCCTAATATCGTGTTGGTCCCCCTTTTGCTGCCAAAACAACCCTGACCCATAGAGGCATGGACTCTACCAGTTCAACACTTTCCCTTCCCTCTACCACTTTTGATAGATACTGACCACTGCAGACCTGGAACACCTCACAAGAGCTGCAGTTTTAGAGATGTGACCCAGTCTAACCCAGTCGTCTAGCTATCACTATTTGGCCCTTGTCAAACTCGTTCAAATCCTTATGCTTGCCCATTTTTCCTGCTTCTAACATATCAACTTTGAGGACAAACTGTTCACTTGTTGCCTAATACATCTCACCCACTAACAGGTGCCATGATGAAGCGATATTCCATGTTATTCGCCTGTCAGTGGTCATAATTTTATGCCTGGCTAGTGTATGTGATTCACACTTATCCAGTATCATCCTTGGGGTTAAGATACTGACATCAGGGACAGAGATGATTCCAACAGTCCAACATGTCCACCATTGCAACAAATGAGACAGAATTTAGATGTGCATAACCGTGAATTACTTAAAAGCACTGTTTATTTTTTAAAAAACAGGCTATGGCAAGAGTAGACTGTGTACATGGAAAAAATGCTGTGTAGATATCTAACCATATAATTTGTATTTAATTTCTTTATTGCAATAATCTGATATACAGTCCTTACTTTGTAAGAGATGATCTGACCTGACCTCCATTCTAAGTGGAAACAATATCAAAATCCATCTGTCTACAGTTCAGTTTTGTATCACGACCAGTTCTTACCTGGGAGAATATGTTGGGGTTTCAACTGTCTTTGCTGAATTTAGACTATATAACACATTATAGACTATATGGAAAAAATTACACTTAAAGCTATAATCATATGCAACTTTAAATCATGTGAAACAACAGTGCTATTTGCCTCAGGTCTACTGGAGAAGGAGGGAGAAGAAGGAGGTGGACAAAGCAATGAAGTGATCGTCTGTACCTACTGGCTGTTTGGCTGGCTGCCTCCTGGAGCTAACAGTTGTCTGTAAATGTTTTTTTTTTTTTACCTGATCAGAAGAGGAGCTGAGCATGTAATGCAAAACTAGATGTGTTATTATTATTCTGTATTTTTTATTCTGAAAAACAGTTATTATATTCCTTGTGTTTGTATTGTATTTGACAGACAGGGGCGTGTGCAGGAGCCAGGTGGTGGTGGTGGTGGTTATTGGCCATGCAGGAGGGAAGACGAGGAAGTGTATACGTGTGAAGAAGGGAGCAAAATGCAGAGATGAAGGGGGGGCTGGAAACAGAATAGAACTGCATTGACGACAGAACCAAAGGACAAAGAGAAGATTGGACTTGCAGATAGAAAAGGCTGCTTGGGGGCTTGGAGCTGCTACATGAAGGGTGACAGAAAAAGAACTGCTTCTGTATGGCAACCAAAGGCTCTCTGGGGAAAACACATCACTGACACAAGCCCTTCTGCTCTCTCTACCATAAGAAGTACCAGAAAATATCTATGTGTGGGTTGATATGACCTAATTCTGTGTGTTTCTGTGTATGCGTGTGTGCATCTACCTCATCCACAGGAAGGAACGAGTCAGAGGACATAAGTCTAGTGGACCTTCCAAGCCCTGCTGCACACGCCTGCTTCTGTGTAAGTGTATGTTTTTAACAGTGTCTAATGTGTGAAAAGTTTGTCTAATTAATGAATATTTTAAATGTTTATACTGCATGAATTCATACAGTTCCTACTCTAAATAATGACACTACTGACCATGATGTGTATGGCTTTTTTGTGTTTGTGTAAGTGAGCTTGTGTGGCCATGGTGCAAAAGAGCTGAGAAGGTCCCTCATGTTCATGCCCTCCTGTGGATATACAAACCCGCCTAAACCCTTCAACCTAACTATCTTGCTAACTCCACCTGTAGGTCCCACATCACCACACAACGTCACAACACCGACCAGCCCACCCCCACTTTTCACAAAAAGAAACAGGAACAGAACCAAAGAAACAATGACACTAAAGTTTACACCACGTTTAGAGCTTAAATCACTGTCCCCTCCCTCCTAGAACCCTCCCACCCCCCAGAAGAACCCACATCACCCATAGAAGACTTGGGTAAAGATGGGGGCCTTTCTGACCTTGTAGGCCACCCGAGCTGGACACCTCTTCCCGAGGCCTAGGGGAGGACTCATGTGCCTCAGCATGTCATACATTTCCCTGCAACTGATCCTGCCACTGCATCATCAGCCATGCCACCACCCCGATAACAAGAAAGAGAGAGATGCAGAGATTCCAAAAGGGAGAAAATGAAAGGGAGAGTGAAAGAATAGCAAAGAGAGAGATAGATAGATTGAAAGCAAGAGAGAGAGAGAGAGAGAGAGAGAGAGAGAGAGAGAGAGAAAAAAAACAGAAACAAAGTTTTAAAAAAAGAACAACAGAGAGACAAGGTTATTGGAATGATTTAGAGAGACTGTGGCTGTATGGTTTTTCTTTGAGCAGCAGTACTCTCTAACAGGTTGTCATATCAGAAAACAGTGTAAATGACAGAGGATAGGGAGACGAGCAAGAGGAAGTAAATGTCCTAAAGATAATTCTGCGCATGCAGAGATTTCTACAGTATGTTTGCATGGATGCACAGTATAGGCAGAGCCTGACAGCAGGCACCAAGGTGCTCCTGCTCAGACAGGAGAGGGAAGGAAGAGGAAGGAGTGAGTAAAGACGTGTCAATGCAGTTTCTGTCTTTCCCCCAACCCCCAAAAAACCAAGAACAATGCAACACTACAGTGGACTACCGTAGCTTGCTACATTATAGCCATGTCTCCACAGCAAGCAAAAGAAAAAATAAAACAATACATTCATAAGAAAAAAAAAAATCTTTTTACAATGTGATAAAACGTCTCAATGTGGATTCCCCCTCCCCATTTCCGTTAATGCTTTTCACATGCTTATCTGGGTGTCTGCATTGTCCCGCACATTCTCTCAGCAGTTCAGAATGCAAGTCGATAATGGTGGAAACAAAGTTGTAAAGTTGAAATGAAAAAGAAAACAAAGCGGCATTCACTCCATTCCTGGATGCTGTTGCTAGCAAGTGTGGTTTAAGAGGTTTTGTTTGAATGGAAGTCAAACCTTGCAGGCCACCCTATGGGGGCATTTCTTGCCTAAGCCGAGAGGCGGGTCGATAACTCGTAATAAACTGTACATGTCCTTATAATGTATGCGCCCACTGCAAGAAGAATACAGGGGAGTTAACAAACACACGCATACACACAGGAAAAGAAACACACACACACGCACACACATCCAGAAAGAAGAGAGGACATTGGGAGGAAGAGCACAAGATTGACAAGAACACAGTATCTGGAAATACTTTACAATATATAAAACTTTAAAAACTGACTCTTAAGACATCACTTGAATGCACCTATAAGAACACTACATGCATGCACAAAAAAATAGAAATATCACTTTACTGACTGGCTCATTCTATTTAAAGTGGTCCTAAGCACTGCCAAATTCCTTCCTTATTCAGTTTTTTCCTCCTCTTATTCCATTGCACTGCCTTTTCTTCACACATACCTTAACTGGATCTATGTTCAATATAATCTAAGGAATTGCAAACAGACAAGAAAATCATGTGCTTGGTAAAAGCTAATTGCTTAATAGCTGCTTGTAGTGTACAGTGCTCCTCCCTCTTAAATATGTGTTCAGTGTCAGCCAAGTGTTTTTGTTTCCTGTTCTCTATTCCCTGTGCAGCGGAGTCCTTTCAATAGTCTTTAAAGTAGAGGCTGAAAAACAGCATGTTAGTTTCAAGAAAGGCAGGTTATCACAGCTATTCAATAAACAGATATATTTTCTGCCCTTTCTAAAACAGGCATTTGAAAACAAAAAATCATAAGTACAGTACTGTGCAAAAGTCTTGACAAATGCATTATTTCTTTATATTTTGCTGCCAAGGAGTCAGACTTTCTTGTAATATTTAAAAGTGGACTTGAGCAATCAATCTCCAGGCTTTCTGAAGGTCTTTCAAAGTTTTTTCTTGGATATTGGCTGCTTTTTCACTCATTTTCAGTCCAGTCCTTGTACATCACCCTCCTTAAATTTTTTAGGAAAATGGACAAATGGAGAATAAATAAAAGAGTTGGGAGGCCTAAAAAAAACTATCTAGAGCTGAAAGTTGTGTCCTTAAGAAACAGGAAGCAAAGACCTGACCCAGGACCTGAGAGATGCATCTGACCCTTCAATCGGTCCAACTACTGTTTACTTAAGCCTCATCAGAAATAGAAAGAGTGGAAAGGTGGCTGTCAAAAAGCCATCATTAAGGAAAGAAAGCTGGGAGAGAGAGCTAAGGTATGTCAAATTGCAATGAAACTGGAGTGAAAATCAGTGTCAGCAGTCTTATTGAGTGATGAATTCAAATTTGGAATTTTTGATTCAAAGTGTAGTCAGTATGTACAGAGGAGGTTAAGAGAGCTGCACCATGGTGGGTGTCTACAGCCATATGTAAAACACAGTGGAGGCTCTGTTGTTTGGAGCTGCATTTCAGCCAGTAGTGTTGGAGAGCTTGTCAAAATTTATGGAATTATGAACACAGGAAAGGACTGTCGGAACCCAAACATACTGCCAATGCAGTGAAAGGCTACCTGGATAAAAAAACCACACAATGGAACAGCATCAGTCATGACCTGGCCTCCCTAGAGCCCGGACCCCGACATTACTGAAGCAGTGTGGGATCATCTTGATAGAGTACAGAACAAAAGGCAGCAAACAACCAAAGAAGAGATTTGAAATTTCCTTCAGGAAACCTGGAGAACTATTCCAAAAGACTACTTAAAGAAATTACGACAAAGCCTGCCTAAGAGAGTTCAAGATCTGTTGAAGAATAAAGGAGGTCATAGCCAAATATTGACTTTTCTTATGCAATGTATTTCCATTTATATTTGCACGTTTCAATGAATCGTCGCGCCCATTTTCTATTTTCCCAGGAAAATATAAGGAAATGAGGGTGGCTTCAGACGTTTGCACAGTACTGTATCGATCTTTCCTACTGTGTACCTTTTTTATCTATCCATTTTTCCTGTTTATAGCAGTGCATTCTATAGGACCGCATGAGGGCAAAACACAGGCACTGGAATACAGATACCATGAAACTTAGCATGTCTACAATATACATTAAGACTACAGGGAAGATTTTGTTTGGAGTGTAGACGTTGCCTCATTAAGTTTTTAGCAGTATACCGATTCCAGAAGAGGGAGCAGATTAGGGAAGAGATGAAGGGACAGTTTACAGAAAAGGGGAAGAAGGAGACAGAGGGGTTGTACGGTATGAGCGAGATAACCAGATGCCTGATGAGGTTATACTCAGATCCGTTACAGCCCCCTTGCAGCCGTTTCTCTAGATCATCACAAAGTTTTAAAAAAAGCTGACTCTTGTACATGGGTCATTGCTGTTTTTGACTCTGCCACACAAAAAAAACTTCACACCCACACACCCACTGACACTCACACACACACCCCTACACACATGCACACGAGCACACACAAAAATATCAGTCCCAAAATTGCTGAGAACTTGTAGTTTTAACTTCTTGGAAGTTTCCCTGTGTGAGCAAGCAAACATGCAATAAAGAATTTGACATGTATAAATATCAGGTTGTAAGCAGTGCCTGTGGTGATGTTTGTGGA
Source organism: Etroplus canarensis (assembly GCA_015106775.1). Taxonomy (NCBI): domain Eukaryota; kingdom Metazoa; phylum Chordata; class Actinopteri; order Cichliformes; family Cichlidae; genus Etroplus; species Etroplus canarensis. The sequence continues at coordinate 24,246 of VUQH01000046.1, read as the reverse complement.
AACACTAACAGCACATGTTTATGAATATATCTAAGTATTTCTGTGTGTGTAAAAAGAGTCACTGGATGCAGAGTTTTTTGTGTTTGTGTATATTTACACCTGAGTGCGTGCATTATATCACTCACCAGGCAGCAGGATCATACTCCGCCCATATCCTGACATACTCATCCAGATGGTGAGGTCCTAGTATGGATGAATCTCTAGTCAGGTACTCAAAGTTGTCCATGATAACAGCTACAAACAGATTCAGCATCTACATATGCACACACATAAACACACACATCACACACACACACACACACACACACATACACACACACACACACACACACACACGGGTAAAAAAAGTTAAAAATCTGAAATGTCATTGGTTGAATAAGAAAACCAGTAACTCACTTACCAATTAATCAGCTGGAACTAAAAGATGCACAACTTTATACTCAACAAGGGCATTTCTGGTTATTTGCTTCTGGTTGTTTGTTTAAATTTGAGACAAACATGTCCGCTCCTTTCTTCTTCTTACAAAACTCAAGATGTAGCTGCAGTTAATACAATGTTATATAATCCCAATCTGCTTAAATTCAACACAGGTTGCAAAATATAATCTGTATGATATGTTTTAGTGGCTCCAATAATAGGGATAGGTTGTGGATGAGACTGTTGGATTATTAAGCATATGCTCACCAAGAATGAACAGAAGAAGATGAAGGAGACAAAGTAGAGGTAGGCAACTTGGCTGCCACATTCTTGCTCCGCATTCCCTGACATGGAGTCGCACTCCTTACCCCCAAGACATGACAGCATGATCTCATGCCACGCCTCTCCTGTTGCACTCCTTCAAACATACGAAAATATTACTTGATTTATTGAGTGTAAAGTTTACCTAATACTTGTTTCAGAAGTTCATTCTGAAAACTAAGCATTTATTTAGAAAACCAGTCAGTTTTTATTAGGGTAAACTAGGATGTGTATGGAAATATAAAAGGTATGTAAATATGTACACCTTTGAATATATGTATATATATATATATATATATATAAGCACCTAAAGAGAAGCATCAGAGCCTGAACAAAGGTCCTGAAGTTGTTGTGCTGGTTGATGGCACTCTCTCCATCTTCTTCGATGGCAATATTCCCAAACAGCTGTAAAACACAAACAGTACTGTTAACACTGAAAACCAGGCAACAGTTGTTAATCTATTAGACTATTTTATCATAAAATCATGCAGGGATAAATAATCTGAGAAACTATCTGAAACTAACACACAAATCCATCATTAAAGTCATCATCCCTGTTTTTTATAATCTTCTTCCTCTTCCCATCACACCCCAAATCTTTATGACAAGTATCATTATTCTTCTCATTCTCTTTTACCATCATGTCTTCCTCCTTATCAGAATTATACCATCAAATACATTTAATGCATCCAAATAGCACAGTAGCAAGTTTTAGATTGAGGCTCTCACCCACCTGCATCCCAATGATGGCGTAGATAAAAAACAGCATGGCAATGAGGAGGCAGACATAAGGCAGTGCCTGAGGAGAGACACAATAACAGTTATCTAATAAGCTGGATACTGTATATATGCTCACAGTCAAGTTCTCACAGGACTCTATGCAGACTTTATCAGTCTCTTACATCTTTGTTAAGGAATTTTGGCCCACTCTTCACAATGTTGCTTCAGTTCATTGAGGTTTGCAGGCATTCGTTTATGTTCAGTTTTCTTAAGGTCTGTAACATCATTTCAATCAGACTGAGGTCTGGACTTTAACAGACTTTATTTTTTTTATTCCATTTTGTTGTAAGTTTGTTGGTGTGCTTGGGATCATTGTTCTGTTGCATGATCCAATTTCAGCCGAGCTTTAGCTGTTGGACAGATCGCCTCACACTTCACACTTGTTTCTAGAATACTTTGGTATACAGAGGAGTTCATATTCAGCTCTGTAATATATAGTGTTCCGGACCATGTATGTGTGTGTTCACATGTCAATATCACATGACATGGTCAGGAACACTGTAAGTGAACACAGTTTCTTACTGCTCCAACAAGTGCTGCTCAGAGCTTAAAGATGTAAAGATTACATATGCCTTCTTCTAGAGCTGATAAATCAAAATCAGTCTGTTACTGTATGGGGTGCATTAGTGCACAAGGCATACATAACCTTCATTATCAGTAAAAGGCACTATTAATGCTGAGTTATGCACCTTAGGCTGTTCCCTTGCATTTTCCCTGAGGGGTTGCCACAACAGATAATCCACACTGGCAATTTGGCAGAGGTTTTACACCAGATGCCCTTCCTAATGCAACCCTCTATGGTGAGAGGGGCTGGTGTCCCCACCAGGAATTGAACCAGGGACCTTTCATTGTAAAGCAAATGTGTAAACCACTACACTACGGAGACACAGGTTTTGGGTCAACACACGCCCTTTTCAGGGTAGTCTTGCTTATTTAAGCAAGACAATGGCAACGTTTCCAAAAGTCTTGCTGGCAGCCAAAGTGAGCAATATATTTTAAAGTAGCAATACAAATTACAATTTAATATAGGGTTCAAAGTGACTTGCAAACGAATACATTAATTTTTCATTATTTCTTTTTACAAGGTTTCAAAACTACATTTCAGTGAATACTCTGATTTCTAAGGGCATTAAGCTGTATAATTGGAAACAAACCTTGAAAGATTGAACGAAGGTCCAGAGCAAGATGCGGATGGTTTCTCCCTGCCTCAGCAGCTTGATGAGACGAGCTGCCCTGAACAGCCTTAGGAAACTTAGGTTGATGAAATTATTCTAAAGTACAACCACAGCATAACCAGAAAGAAAAAGAGAGGGGGAAGTTGAAGATGGGAAAGAGAAGAAAGGTAACAGAAATAAAGGAATGTGAAAGGGGAGCAAGTGGGAGGATTTGGGGTTGGAATGAAAGGGAAGGGAATTAGTTAGTTGTACTACAAAGTTGCAGGCAATTATCCTTAGAGATAAAGATAATAAGAAAATGAGAAGAAAAACATTCAAACCCAAATTAATGGAGATTCAAACTCAATACAAATAAAAAAAATAATAATCAGGAGCCAAACAAGTCAAAGCAAACCAAACTCAAATCAGCAAGGCTCCAAACAAGCTTTTCATATCCAGTAAGTCAGAACCAAACAATACAACACAAGGGAAAGGAAATCATCCAGATCTAACCAATGTCATCCAATTGGGATATATATATATATTTTTAGTAATTGTGGTAGGAGTGGTGAGGAGTTAGTGTGCAGGGACGTCAGGACATTTCTTGGAAAGGCAACCAAATGCACTAATTCTCTCAAGGCAAAATATGCAACTTTTCAAATGAAGCAAACCACAGCATGCAGATGTGAAACAATGCAAGGCAAAGCAGCCAATGCAAGGCAAGCAAAAACTGAAGCTCATGCACCATCCAATAGGACTGACTGCCAAAGTCATGTGACATACAGTAGTGATGTCACTGTTAAATAGGAGCAGAGGGTGGTTCAAGGACCAACGAAGGTCATTATAATGTAGGTGAAATTCTTTAGCTTGCCATCTTCCAGTCTCATCAGACTGATTATGTGGCTCATAAACTGAATTTAGTTGAGCTGAGAAATCTATAGACTGCAGTTTGACATTTGAGGTGCTCAAAAGTAATTAGTAGCAGCACATGCAGGTTCCATCTACAGCTCATATTACATTGCTGCATGTGTGTATGTGTGTATTTGTGTGTTGTGAAAAAAGGGTTCCTTTCAAGGACATGCAAGAGACATCATGCATTACTTGTTCTTCTAATGACTATGTCATTACTAGAAACACTCTCACAGTCACTGTCATGTGTGCATGTGTGTATATGTGTGTTTTATGCATATACAATGAATGGCTAATCTAAGTGGATATATGTTGCCATCAAGTCTAGCTCATAGGGTCCTATCCTTTACAAACTGAACATTACTGTTCAGTAAAGGATATATGCCAGCACACACACATAGTTACACAGTGACTGGTTGAGAAACAACAAATAGAAATTTAGCTTAGAGCTGAGAGCTTTGGGTGATAGTAGCAAAGCAATCAAGCAAATTGTGCACTTTTCACAGCCATAAGATTGCTTGGGATGCAATTGAAATACATGCAGTAAAATAAGATCTCCAAAAAATTACAAACCATCTACATGTGGATGTTGCAGAGATATGGTTTATAGCAGCAAGTTTTTGGATTATTGGTTGGTACGAAGAACAACCAGACAGATTGACCAAGCCAGTTGTCATGGGTGGACACAGAGGATTCATAGTGCATTTTGATTGGATGGAATCACAGCAAGTTGTAGGTGTTGAGGGGAGAAGGGGATTGGGCGAAGTAGATTACAGTAGATCGTCGTTAAGTTTGAGGACGATTTAAAGAAAGCATGTAAAAAGATAAAAACAAGAAAGAAATCAACAGTCATTCAAAGACAGAAATTAGCACAAAAGTAAGTGTCTGTAGATTTTGAACATTCATATGGTGATACCAAGAATCAAGGCAGAATGAATGTTTTGGGGAAAAAAAAATATGGATTCTAAACACCTATGACTGTATATCAATATGAGGACCAACTTGTACCACAAATATTTTTTAGAATTCAACTTATGAATGAAATTTTTTAAGCCCTGAGAGGGCTTTAATCATTGAAAGTCCTTTGCATCAAAAGGGGCTTTCAATGACTGGTAGTTCAAAAGAGTCACTAATTGTTACATGACTCTTGGATTTATGGGAATACTAGTGGGTGGTGGTAATGCACTATTTTGTTGTTTGCCAACCGCCAATAAAATTTACAAAAAAAAGAAGAAGAACATGACTCTTGAATCTTGGTTGTAGTGGCAAATACCATACAATTCTGACTTCATCATTACAAGGTATAACTTTTTAAATTACTTTCAATTTAAAAGTATTCAAGAAGCTGATACATTCCCTAAAGACCCAATCAGAATACACAAAAGTGATTACAAGTCAATGCAAATTCAGTTTGCAGTGAATCCCAAGTATGTTGTAAGTATTTTGTGAATGAATTCAGTAAGTACCATATTGATTTTACAGGACTTCATAAACACTTTGTATTATCACAGGAACTGGGGTGCCAGTTTTGAAATTTGCAAAAGTTTTACAAACACTTACAATTTCATGAACCTTTGAATTATCTCACAATGTGGCTGTAGACTTTTGTAATTGCTTTGTAAATGTTGTAAATGCATCCTCATCCTAATGCCTGGTTTGGCTATTTTTTTTTCCTTGACAAAGTGTCATGAATGGTCACAAAGCAGCTGCAAGGTAGATACAACCCCTCACCTCACGAAAGTCATAAATACCTCGAAACATATTATCTAAACATTTTCCTTTCTGTTTCCTAAACGGTACATCAAATTTTGCATCCAGAGGGCATTCTGCAATGAATCATGACAAATTTCATGTTACCTTGATTCTTAATCAAATTCCCGTACGTGAGATTGAGGATTAAATAGAATGTATTTATTGTTAACAGGTCTATTTGTTCTTTTGAGTTCAATCCTCAAGCAACAAGAGGCAATTCTTAACGTGTGATACCACAAAAATATGGAAATAATTTTCCCCAAGCATTATAATTACAACTCATTGGCTCCAAAAATCCAACTGCTAAATGTTAACTTTCAGTTAGGTAAGGATATAAAAACATTTTATAATGTACCTGGACAAAAGTACTATTTGTTTGCAACACTTGAAATGCCTTCTTCCTAGTTTGCCAATATATATCTAATTACACCCATACACATATTTGCATTGACTACTATGCAACTGGACTGCATCTGAAAATACATTAAGCAATGATTAAATACAAGGTTAGAATAAATATAATGTTATAAAATAACACTCATTTAAGTTACATGCAACACATAATAAATATGTTACATCATGACCCTTCATTTTGCCCTCATATAGATCTTGTATGTAAGGTATTATGATCTCTGGCAAATTTTCAAAAGAACATCTGAAAAAACTGAAGTACTGTTGAAACTCTGAATAAATGTGATTGGTTATGTGTTTCATTAACAAAAAAGAAATGATGGGTAACAAATCTAGGTTATTCATTCATTATTGAAAAATCATGCTCCCATAAGTTGTTTTTTTTAGTATTTTTTTCCAGGTACCTCAGTTAAACTGCAACCTGAAGCACTTTCTGACCACGTAAGTTTCACCTTAATAACATGATAAGCGTATAGGTTGCTTGGAGAGGCTGTGAAGGCTCACTATAGACAATAAGCATGCTTCCTGCCTTCCTGCCTGTCAGTGGCTCAGTACTGGTTAGCTGCATTCCCATCCCACCAACTGGGACGATTATATAAGACTTTCAAGAGATGCTCATGCATGACTGAGCAACTCAACAGTGGCCTCTAACTCATGCTCTCTCCTTACTCCTTGTCTTGTCTACTTAATGTTTTTAGACAGTGTGGCAGATGTGAAAGTCCATAAACACATGCTGAAGTTCACCAAACAAATACATCATCAGTCATACTTTTTCAAAAAAACTACTAATTTAATATAAAATTGTTTTTTTAACCCCTCAATGCAGAACTCTTGAACACCCATTTGTGAATGCCTCAAATCCTGTTACTTACCCCGAGCTCGGTAACGAGGATGTCTGTAATGCTGCCCAGAACTGTCACACAGTCAAAAATATTCCAGGCATCTTTGAAATAGTTCTGTGATCAGCACAAGAGAGAGAAAAAAGAAGTATGAGAGAGACAGACGAGACAGGGACAGAGAAGAACAAGGAGGAGGATGAGGAGGAAAAAAGGAAGATATGAGGTGACATGAGGCAAGAGTGACACCGTAAAAAAGCAGGAGAACATTGATGTGGCGGGGTAATAGACAAAGAGAAAGGAGGGAAAGAGATAAAGATTGACAGCGAAATTGAGCAATGCAAGGAGATGGCACATAGGCAGACCACATGAAAATTACAAGGAAAGGAAGATGGCAAGGTTGAAATAGTAATAAAATGAAACACCATATAAGGAAATCAAGAGTTAAAGAATTAGGAAATGAGACAAGGATGAATGTATTAGACAGACAGAGAAGGAGAACAAGAAAGTGGAAGAAAAGAAATGTCAGTGTTGGACAGGAACAAGAGAGAAATTAGATGAGACAAATGGACCATCAGTGAAGGCATGCTGGAAAGATGCCAGCAGACTAGGAACAAATTGTACTACATCATAAGACTATAGCGCCATCAAACACCATATAAAGTATATTACATTAGAGCGAAAACCAACACAAAGTCACACTGAATTTCTTCCAGCTTCAAAAACTTTTAAAGATTTTATGATAGCCCTCTCATATATACAATTAGCTCCACATATGTATTCACAGGTATAGTTTTTTCAATGATATATATGATAATAGATTTTTTAAAAGCAATCTTTCGAAGAGCAGAGACACTCAAAGTCAGGTCGTAGCACAGTCAGGATAAAACGCTAATAAGCAGGCTCTGCTTCTTTGCTTTCCTACATATTGCCTGTAGCCAAATTGTGCATTAGACAAGTGGAGGGACCAGAGGAAGGCAAGAGAGGCGGCTATCAAAATAAACTACCTTGACGCACACAGACACATACACACGGGCATCTCTGAGGGCTGGGATTATGTGTTCTTATGATATGCCAAATGTGTGCATAAGTTTGTCCAAGCACACAGTCGAAGATTCATATCCGATCCTGCCTAATCACCGCCCACTCTGTAATCTTTGCTTGTCTTTTTACCGCCTATATGTCACTCACTCTCATTTTTAATTAGTGTATTTACAGTCCCACCTCTGTCCTTTATCGCCTCCCAACTCATATCTATCTCTTTTATCCTTTTTTCTTGTCCACCTCCTTTACAGCTCCAGTGACTGTCACTTTATTGCTAAATTTTGTTACTTTACCCAACTAAACATAAACATTTTCATAAACATTACTATACATGTGAATTTTATTTGGATTAGATCTTAAAATGTTTCCTGGGTGTTTTTTGGTCATATTTGATTGCATGAATCTCAGCTCCAGCTCTGCATTGGTTTTATTGCTCCTCAAATGTATATTGCCTGGCAACCCTTCATTTTCTATGTGAATACAGCAAAACAGTGTAAAAATAATAATGAACTGAATATTATTCCAGAACTTCTACAACGATTTAGTAGAGCAGTACATCTTCACCGCACACAAACCTTCAAATACTTTCACTCACCAGTGCTCCAAAGGCAATGATCTTGAGTACACACTCCAAGGAGAAGAGGGACGTGAACACTATGTTGAGGTTGGCTAACACAGTTTCATAGGTGTCAGAAGCTCCATCATACTATAAACAAAAGCACGCATACACACAGGCAGCAGACACAATCATACCAGCAAACCATTTCGCAAATACAAGAGAATGGATTGCCATGAGCACAGATAAATGTGCATTCATGTAAGCACACAAACACACGGGACAGAAAGAAGAGCAAGTATAACCAACTATTGAGAAACACATTTTAGCTCACCCAGCTAAACAGATGCAATTGAATCAGTCTGACCTAATGAGTGGTGCATATTTGTTTTATAAAAAAGGCTCAGGCAGCAAGAGCTTTGTATTTTATATCAATCTGTGCATTACTACCTCTTTGTTTTTAGCTTGCAAAACTTTACCTTCATCATCAACACAACTGTGTTGAGTGCGATCATCGCCATGATGGTATACTCAAACGGCGGTGACACCACAAACTCCCACATCCGGTACTGAAAGCTCAACTTGTTCTGTGGCATGTGGCGTGTCAGAGGCTTGGCGTTAATGGCAAAGTCTATACAGGCTCTCTGTCAAAAACAGCAGAAAAATATTGTTTTTTTCTCATCTTGTATTTCCATTTTCCAACATTTCTCTTTCTAACCCCCTTCACTTTCTGAACCCTTCCTCACCTCATTCTTTTCTAAACTGTAATCCTCCATCATCTTGTCCCCTTGTTCCTGGAAGGTGATGATGATGAGAGCTACGAAGATGTTGACGAAGAAGAAGGGGAAGACCACGAAGTACACCACGTAAAAGATGGACATTTCCATCCGGTATCCTGGGCTCGGGCCCTGGTTCTCATAAGTCGCATCGACTGAATGTTTCAGCACTCTGCAGAGAGAGTGAAGGAGACAGGAGAGGTTTAGAGGTTGTCAAAATGCATGTACACTACATGAATGAGCATAAAGGGTACTCACTGCGGCCACCCCTCTCCAGTAGAAACAGTGAAGAGGGTGAGAAGGGCCCAAGCCACATTGTCGTAGTGGAAATCGTACTTCTTCCACTCCCGCTTCTGCGCCTTCACTTCGTTATCACGTTCGTACACCAGATACTCGCCTCTGAAATACACATTATCAGCACAGTGGCTAAAAGAATTTGTACATGTTTGTGCTTCTGACTAGAAACTGAAGATACAGGAGATGGGAAGAGACATGTACAGTCATTACTCGCTTCAAAAATCAAATCAAATATTATGCAGGTCACAAAAACTTTTCCACACCTCAGTGTGAACACAGTTATTGTTTTCCTGACCTGCAGTCACGCTCAAACTCTTTGGATTCATCAGTGCAGTAAAAAAAACGCCCCTTGAAGAGCTGCACAGCAACCACAGCAAAGATGAACATGAAGAGTAAATAGACGATCAAGATGTTGAGCACATTCTTCAGAGAGTTCACCACACAGTCAAACACAGCCTGAGGACAGAGGAAGAGAATGACAGAGGGAGAGATGTTTGTTACTGTATTAAAAAAATGGTCTTAAATTAGTATGAGGCTGGTTTTCAGTTGGGCAGCAGTTGGTGCATGTTTTGGTTGCAGTACACATATTAGGGTTATTTTTAACAATAATCTGTATGAATGTGAATGTTAAGTCATGGGAACTTCTCTGGGGTGAAACATCTTATGTGTAAACATACCTTGAGTTTGGGAAGTCGTTTAATAGTCTTTAGAGGTCGTAACACTCTCAGTACCCTCAACGACTTGATTGTGCTGATGTCTTTTCCCTTACTGCTCCCCCTACATGCACACATACACACCAAAACGCAAAACAGATACATACATACACAAGAAAGTGAAAAACACACAAATTACAAGAGTCAGCAAGCTCAGAGTATATGATGACCTTAGTCCTCTCGATTCCAAAATGGCGATGGGCAGCCATTTCTTGATGGCATGTGTGTCCGAGTTAACTCAAAATTAATGAGTAACTGCGTGTTGGTTAAGTGCATAGCAACGCATGCAGCATTGCTATCCCATTACGCTTTAGCCTTATTTCTAAGTGTGAGGTTAACATTGTAGCTACATGCTAGAATTAGGTGGGGATTTATAACTAGAGTACATGCCATGGGAACAACTGATATCATTCCTGTCTGAATGCTATCTCCCTTGTTTAGTAGTTTGCAATGTATTTCAATGCTTCACAAAGATGCTAAAGCCTCGGTTTGCGCATGCCCAGTTAATGGTGAAATCTATTCATGCTGCATTGAAACCTTGCTTTCCATGCTGCAATATTTCTTCTTAGCAGCTTAAGTGGTGGAAAACTCTACTCTAGAGAGACATTTAGAGAGAGAGTTTAGTCGTGGTCTCAGTGAGACCGAAATAGCATTTCGTTGTAGCAGCTGAATAAAGGAAGCATAGTGAAGAGCTCCCCTGCTCCCCATGGTAAATTCTTGAACAAATGAACAATGAACAAAACTCTTTCAGTTTCAGAGTCATTTTGCTTAAAAGTGGTAAAAATCTTTAAAAGGAACAGCCAAACTCTCTCTTGATTACTCATCCAGTTAATTTCTATAAACTCTATAAATTAGGATTAGCTCGTTTTTACAGCATTGTTCAAACAGCATGGAATCTTGTCTTGTAGGGCTTTTGGCCAAGACAAAGATTTTAGCAAGCATTTCCTGATGAAATGCCAAGCCAAACCTCTCTGTCTCTTTTTTTAGGCACTTTTCAATGTACCCTTCTAACTATATGTGTGAGGGAAAAGGCAAAAACTATTGTTTTGTTAAAAAGTTAGGTTAAATTTAAGGATTGCAAACAGGTCAGCCAGGTCATAAACTAACTATGCACTGAGTATCAAACCATAGTAGATGTGTAAGACTTTGTTCAGAATGTAGAGATGTCAGATTTGTTCCTCAAATCTGATCTTAGGAACAGACTGTCCTTACATTTATTTTCAAGCGATCCTGTTGGATCATGATTCCAGACATCACCAACCTACACGATATAGACAAAAGTATTCAGCCATATGTTTTAATAATTGAATTCAGGTGTTTCATTCAGTTCCATTGTGACAAGTGCATAAAATTAAGCACATTATCATGCAGTCTGCCTTTACAAACATTTGTCAAAGAACAGCTAAAGAGCTGACTGAATTCAAGTGTGGTACTATAATAGGTTGTGATCACTGGAACAAGTCAGTAATGAAATTTCTTCCCTCCTAGATATTATATGATCAACTGTAAGTGGTATTATTGCAAAGTGGAAGCATTTAGGAAACACAGCAACTCAGCCACAGCAGCATGTAAAGTTACAGAGCGGGGTCTGAGACGCAATACTTTTGTCCATATAGCGCATCTTTGTGGTTTCTGTAGTTACACAGGTATCTGAGTTTTCCATGGTGGAAAGATTATGCTCTACTCTTTGTTTGGCTTTGATGTCACTATTATAATATCATCAATAAGCAACACAAAAGATACTCTGAAATGTAATTTGAGGGGTCAGACTAAGCTGCATCTGTAAAATCTGATTGGGATTGCTTCTTACTAATTTTGGTTTTATTTTTTTTGCTAAAATAGGTTTTAATAAAATTTAGACATGTCAAAAAAGAATTTGGGCTGGCACTTTGGACAAGACTGGAGGGAGTCTAAAGAAACAATACAGGAGTTGACTGACATTTAAAAATCTACTCTGTAACAGAAAGAACACTTTCTCTTTGCCTAAATTACAAGCTAAGCTTAACGTCATGGAAAACTTTACTATAATTTTAATACCCTGATTTTAAAAATTCCTCACATATCCAGCGTACAGATCAGGGTGAAGAGGTCACTGAAAGTGGTCCTTAGGGGAGACAGCAGCTGTGTGTACAGCTGCCTGTGTCTTACAGCTGTGAGACCAGATGGCAGACTGGTGGTGGTTGTGTGCGTATGTGCACACAACCACCATTAATGTGTGCGCCTGCGTGTGTGTCTGCGAATTAGTGTGCATGTGTTATCATCAGTCTTTGGTTGAATATTTCACACATTTCTTCATGGGGATTTTCTTGATTAAGTTTGCATCCATGTTTACTAAAATACTCATATTTTATGGAAAAACCTGAAATTAAAGCATAAATATCACTTTGCATCTGCTTGAATCAGCTGAGGACCTGATGGAAGTTAATATGAGGTTTAGTTGCTTTCAAGTCCAAGTTGTTCCATGGTGAACAATGAAAAAAAACTGAAAAAACAGACAGGTACACATTTCAGCTGTGATGATGCATGAATGAGCAGGAAAGAGATGTGTGGTCAGAAAAACAGATACCGAGAGTGCAGAAGTAGACAAAGATGAGGAAAAGGAAAGAGAACTTTACCCGCTGCCGCTGCTGGTAGTCCAAACGGTGAGATGAGTTAGAGGTGAGAGACAAGACAAAGGAAGAGAAGAGACAAAAATACAGAGAGTGGGAGAAACAAACAGAATGGGACACCAAAAAAGAAGGGATTTTGAGGAAAACATCCATATGAGAGACAGAAAGAGAAAAAAAAAGAACACAGGGCCTTCTCTCGTTAGATCAACCAACCAACCACAAATTACTGATACCAAAGTAAATATACAGTCACATAAACACATACACTCACATGTTTGACATAAAATAAAAAAAAAAATTCTAGGTTATGGGTCCACAGGCCTGATGTTGTGATTTCAAATTCTAAATATCCTTGGATTTATCAGTGATAAATACACTTTTAAAATCTGTAAATTAGCACTCCCTTTACAAGTCAGTTATGACATGTAACCTAAAATCTTATTATTATTGAGGACTGTGGGAAAGCCTATACACATATTTTAGACCATGTAAACTTATTTTACACACATAACAGAACAAACACTTCCTAGTGAAGAAAACATTTCAGAACGTCAAGGTGTGCCTTAAGGCAAACCAAACTTGATTAGTCATCATTTCTACCTTAGAATTCTGTCTAGACTCGAATCCCTGACTGCAGAAATATGAAGGACAGCTGCATAAGTGGTCCAAGACACAGCAGCCCTCAGACCAGGATAATTGGATTAAAGGAGTGATAAACATCTCCAATGAGACTACTGATCCCTTCAGGAGTGCTGTTTGATTTCCACCAATTGAATTAAGGTACTATCTGAATGGGTAGAAGTCTGTTCTGACTGGTTCAGATCTCCCCATCAGCCAGTAGCATTATAAACATCTACTGTAGTTAAATAATGCTTTTTTTTTTGCTTAATCAGTTATCTATCTTCTATCTTAAGTATTGTTTGCATATATATCATAGTTCATACTTAACATTTCCATGGGAAGAACTTAAAGAAATACAGACCACAAAGTCACCAAGGTAACAGAAAGGTTTAGGGACACAGAGAAACGGACAGATGGATACAAACATACATGTATATACAACTAGAGACAGTCAACTAAAGTAAGAGGAAAGAGTGGCAATTAAATACACACATATAAAGATGATTCAGAAAGAGTGACAGTCTTGAATGTAGAGCACCACTACTAGAACCCTGGAGCACTTTTTATTAGTTCTTCATTCAGCTGGACTAGAATGAGCAACAATGCACTAAGGCATAGTTCTAAAGTGTGTACTCCTATTTCCCAGGGGAGTTTCCAGGATTTTTATTAAATGGAGTAGCTCAGGGGTCCAATAATCAGTAAAAGGAGCTCATGGGGAATCAGAAAATTTTATCAGAGATAAAAATCAAACAAATGAGCTTGAAATCTGGTGGAATATTCTGTTAATTATGATGGTTTTAATTAGCACAGACCTTCTGCCTTCATAAACATGCATTAGGAGACGCAGCTACCTTATAATAATATAGCAGTGGCATTTAAGCTCAACATTTTACAGAAAGGAGCTAACAGAATATCATCTGGATACAATGGTAAATATGTTTAATTTGTTTACAGTTTGCAAAGTAAAGGAAGTAGGGACTAGGCAGTGGGCCAGATAACTATGAGGTACATGAGGGAGACTCCAGTTTTTAAAACTTACATATTTCTTGTTTTCTATCTGTAATTTAAACAATGCATGTACGACGCATTGGTTACATGCATTAATTTGCTTTAATTGTATTAATTGGGTAATAGATGCATGTTGCTGCATGTAATATTATTTACATTATGAAGTTCTACAGCAGTGAGAAAGACAAAAAGGGCAGCTAGATCTTCTTGTTTCTCCCCTGTAATTTCTACCTATGGTTGCACTGACATGAGAGCATTATTTTGGGGGAGAGAAGGGGGAGCAAATCAGATTTCAAGGGGGGGGAAGTGCCACCCCATGCCCCCCTATAGCCACACCCCTGCTGTTTCCATAGACAATCTGAAAAACCTTTATTATGTTAGATCAAGGAGCAAGCATTTTAGCCCACCTGTATGCAGGAAATTTGACAACAAGCAGGCTTTAACTGGTTGGAAATATTTGTGGTAGCATTCAACTTCTTGGGTCTAACTTTGACCCACTGGTGATCCTAGAGCGCTAGAGGCCCAGACATGAAAGTTTGTGTGAAAAATCAGGACTGTTCCTAGTGAGTGTGCCAAGTTCCTTAACTTTTAAATCACACAAATCCAAGAACTACCATTGACTCAAACAAAGAAAACACCATATTAGAAGAATCAGGAGAAATAGAAAAATGCATTTGTCTTAATTTTAGTGTGGAATATCTTCTTTCTTATGTTCAGAGGAAAACCTTTGAAAGTACACCATTTTATCGACTGAGGCCAAAACAATGAGGAAAACTAAGTCAATTTCGAGTGTCAAAATGAATGATGAAAGAGGTGGAGGAATGAACAAAAAGTGTAGGAGGTAGAAAACAACAATCGCAATTATACACATTTGGAGAATTTTGCTTAAGACTTTGTTGACTATACTTAACAACAACAGGCTTTGATCCGGTCCTGCAAAGTCAGTATAAGAGATGAATGCTTGTTTAGAGAGCTCTGAGGGGACAGCGTTAGAGAATATCATAGTGGGAATATGCAAGTTGCTGGGTTTGGCTTTAGTTTATGTCATTAGTCAAAGCAATATCAAGCATCATTTTATAAAATCAACAATGCAGAATGCATCATTTCTATATTAATATGCAATATATGACTTGAAGACATTGTATGGTTCAGTACTAACCATACTTACAGAGTCTTTGAAAGTTTGTATCAGCTTTATTTCAGTTCAATTCCACTGAAACTGGAAAACATATTCAGATTAATTAAAACTCTACGGTGTCCTCAAGTTTCTCAAATTAAAAAAAAACAAAAAACTGTTGTTAATTTATCATCTAAGTGACTAAGTTTCTTCTCATATATCGAAATAATATTCAATTCACCAGCCAAAATATTGCTTACATTTGGCTGTTACATACTGAAATAATGTGTTTTGAAATAAGATTTATTGCAAAGTTTCTGTATTGGAATGCATTTAATCACACAGGTGTACAGATATTGAGTAGTATAAACTGCTTATTGAGTGTGTGTTGCATGTTTACTGCTACTTAGAATAAAATGAACAGACCATCACCTATCCAAGCCCATCAACCTCACCCAAAATAAGAGGGTGATAGGTGGCTCAGAAGGAAAAAGCAAAATGAAGTAAAACCCAACACAGAGACAAGTTAAAGTTCACCGTATTGAATCCTTTATGTTCAATGCACTCTCTTCTTGCCCTGAAGCAACATAAACAACTGTTCTCTTACATCTGCTATTTACAGTAAAAATGACAACTATGTATTAAGACTTCATGTCAATGAATATAGCATGCTAAAATTGTCCTAAACTCATACCAATGCAGATTTGCTTTCAGTCACATGGACAGTAAAAGATGTGGGGTTAACATCGCTTTTTTTGCTCTCTCTGTGAGCATACTTCCTGTGCAAGTAACATATATTGTCAGAAGCCCCTGTCTCTTTCCACTTAAGAGCAACTTAAACACAAAACCACAAAAATTAAACATTTGCAGGGTACGTCAGCATTTCTGTTTCCTGAAACTACAATTTTTGACAGTTTTTATCTAAGTTAATTAACTGAATCAAGCAATGCTTCATGTTTTTGCACACCTGTGTGAGAATTTATGCATGTGTTCATAGTGTCGCCAATATAAACCTAAGAGGACAATATGCCTTCAGAATATATTACGATGACATTACATTTAATGCAGGCAAAAGCATAGTTTACTTTATATCCTCTCAAACCATGCAAAAGAACATGCTTTGTACCCAACATAGCACTTATCAACCCTTTAACTTATTTACATTACGCACATGTAATAATATTTTACCCTTAGAGCCATGCAAATTAAGTAAAGATTAAAGTACCTGTTTTGTTGTAGAGAAGGGTGTGGAGATTTTTGGTGACCTGGCCTGGCTTTGCATGGGGCCTTTTACTCTAGAACGCCCTGGGCACTAAAGGGTTACAGGTGCAAAGGGTGGTCCTCACCTCTCACATGGGGAGGTGGATAGGAAGAGGATGCTTCAATACTATTTTATAATACGCAGGGGTGATTATGCAGAAGGTGGAAGGGGCTTGAAGGGGAAGGGCTTAGAAATGGAAGGACTGCAGGAGCAAAAGATAATAATGAGAGAAGGAAATGGCCAAAAGAGACTGGATTTTTGCACTCTAAGCAAAGGTAAGAAAATGTTTTATGGTGAAGGGGAACAGGTGACAAAAGAATGAAAAAATGTTGAGAGAGAAAATGTATGTGAGCGAAATAGAGACCAAAAATTAGCCATGGTTGAGTGCAGAAGAACGGGGGAGGCAGTACTCCAAGGCACCAGCAAGATAACCAGGGAAGGAAGAGGAGAAAAGAGAGGAGAGGGGGAAGCAGAAGGGAGACTTACGTGAAGGCGAAGGCCACCAGAGCACCACTAACCACTATAAAGTCAAGGATGTTCCACAAATCCCGGAAATAAGAGCCCTGGTGCAAGACCAACCCCAGATCCACCATCTGGAAGAGAAACAAAAAAACAAGTAATGATTAAGGCCTTGGTTTCTAGAAAAGAAGAGGAGTAAAAATGGCGATTCTTGATTTGTCTCACTTTTATCAGCATCTCAAAAGTGAACACTCCTGTAAAGACGTAGTCGAAATAGCGCAGAACCTACACAAACAAAAAAGTGAGCATGTAAGAATGATGAGACAAATATGCACAATGGATTTGAAATTCAGACCATTAATGACACATTTTATTTTAATATTAGAATCAAAATGAAATGCAGTATTACACAGTATATATTTTGTGCCATCTGATATTATGTCACTCAGAGAAGCAGTGTTTCAGCACTGTTAACTGCTTATAACACCTGGAAAAAGCATATTGTACTGGAGGGATCTTTGAGATGCCTCACATTGGTGGGTCTGAAAATGGTAAAATCCTAGAAAGCAAAGTGTGCCACTCAGTTATCTTTCTGCTATTAAAATAATGGTTGAAGATTTAAGTGCTTCATTTATATGCTTTTTAATACTTACCACACATTTGGAATAAAACAAAAGTAATAGATATCAAGCTCACATGTAATATTTTAGACTAAAAAAAACTGATAATACATGTATTTTGGTTTTCTTACATTGTTTCGAGGTGAATCCGGCCAGACGGGGTCTTCAGCTGCCAGGGCAATACTGCTCATGGCAATGACCAGCAGGATGCACATCTCAAAATAACGCAGGGTGCAGATGTAATGGCATGCCCGTCGAAACCTTGGAGAAGACAGACATTTTTCTCTTGCATTAATACCATGCATACCATTAGAAATTAATCTGAGAATCATCAGGGCTGAAGCAGAGGCTAAACAAAAATGTACCTCCCTCTCAAGTACAGAATTGTTTACCCAGCCCTCCCTTAGTGTTTACAAAGACTTCACTCTTGTTAATTTGCTAAAATTAGGCTTTGTCTGTCAGTTTGTTCAAAAGAATTCCAGAATGTTTCCTTTTTTATGCTGGCACATTGCATTTACTATATGCCAACCCACAATTTAGAATAGACAATATAATGACTGAGTTTGATTTGAAGTTGGATTTTGAGATAGTGACAGGTAAGTCTATGTTTCCATCATCACTGTGGGCGATTGTGGGACCACAGTAAAATAACTAAAGAATAGTTTATCCAACCATCAGTCTGGAAACCTGTCAGCTAGCCATCTGGTTTCTGGTTCAAGGCTTCCTGTTCCAGCCACTGGGCAACCCATTGCTAAAGTATTGACAATGTAATAGAAAGCCTTTTTGCAGGACAAAGAGCTGTATCAAATAGATTAAACTGGTTAGAGTGACTAAGCTGTCTTTTTTGTAATGTTAATATGTAAACACCTGGAAACTGTCATTGACAACTCCTTTTTTATTCATTCATTCATCTTCTTTCGCTTATCAAATTACGGGTTGTAGGGGGCGCTGGAGCCTATCCCAGCTATCATGGGGCAAAAGGCATGGTTACACCCCGGGCAGGTCTGTTGCAGAGCCAACACAGAGAGACAAACAACCAGTCACTCACTCCTACAGTCGATTTAGAATCACCATTTGACCTAAGCCTTCTGTATGTCTTTGGACTGTGGGACGAAGCTGGAGAGAACCCACACAAGCGCGGGGTGGACATACAAACTCCACACAGAAGGGCCTAGTCTAGCCAGCTGTTGGATTTGAACCCACACCACCATGCTGCTCACCTCCTTTCTTACACATCAACATTTTTTTACCAATAATAAACTTTAAGTCCCTCAGGGCCAAAAGTTGAACACAATAAAGCAACAGAAAGACACACTTAAAAATAAGCAAACACAAATATCAGCTAAAGAAAGCCATTTATGTAGAGTGAATCATAAAGTTAAGAACAAAGTGGCACAAAAATGGTGGAGGTATCCAACAGCCAATCTGGAAACCCATGAGATCACTTATCTAAAAGGCAAAACTGATATCTGTTTCAAGACTTTATGTTTTATCTACCAGTCTTCATTTATTAATGCAAATAATTTTGAAGGAATGAATAACAAGCAATAATTGGTGTCAGATAATAGCTGGTGATTTCAAGGGTACAATTTGGCAAATGTAAACACTGTCCCTCTCCACACAGACTGCTTACCTGCATGCAATGAAAGCCTGTTTAATCAAAAATGGTCAGTACTACTCAAACTACAACTAGAAACCAAAAGCTTCAGGTATCAAAATTCTTGTCCACTGCCAATAGATTTTACATGTTTATATGCAGATATCTGTCTATAAAGACTATTATTAAAAGGATGTATTTCCTCTTTAACTTTGACTGTGTGGACAAATGCTGCAGGTGAAAATTTTAGTCAGTTCAACTACTTTCTATCCAGGGTTTGAATCCAATGATAAACATGAAACAAATTACATGTTGAGAAAACTATAAAGGATGTATTTTGTGTATGTACTGTGCATGTCAGCCTGTGAGAGTCCATGTGGTATAGGTCATTGTGTACACTTACGGGTTGGTGGTAGAGAGGATGAACATGGAGCTATATGGAGGCATGGGCCTGGGCCCTCCTTCACCTCCTTTCTCATCATCATCATCGTCCTTATCCTCCTTTGCTGGCAGAGGTTCAGTGTTGGCGTTTTTATTAACTGAATAAAAACAGAGTTAAAAAGGTGACAATGGAGTGAAAATAATGCAAAGAGTTAAAGAAGAGGGGATATAATAGAAGAAAAATTCACATTCATTCAGCCCTACCTTGCAGTATGGCATTGGTGGATGGAAAAATCGGCATATCCACAGCGGTATAGTCAGGGTGGGGCAGCCTGATCACACTGTTGGCACGTTGATGTGCGATATTCCCATAGCTATCTAATGTGACCAAACTTCCGTGAGTGCCACTGTTAGCAAGATGGAGGGCAGAACCAAATCCAGCAGTGACAGTGTGACTGGTCACTGGATAGGGGCGACTCTCACTAGGTGGTGTAGAACCAGACACCAGTTTGGTGTTCATAAGGTTGTCCATATCCTCACTGTACTGGCTATTCTGCCTAGAGAGGATCTTTTGAATAGGCCGTGTGGTAGATAGGTTTGGGACACTGCAGTCCCTAGTAGGAGATCAAAGAAAGAAACAATTACAGAGATCAGACAGAGAAGATCAGGAAAAAAACAGGAAAATGAACAATCTACAGCTATGTCCAGAATCAGAATCAGAAATGACATACTTCCTTCTGTGTGAGCACATCCTTTTCCCCTCGCCCTCTGTTTGATTTCCATGACGATTTCTTCTTGGTCTTTTCTCACCACCATCACCAGCTCCCTCATGCTCTCCTCCTTCCCCACTTCCAGCCACTCCTTTGCTCTTATGTCTTCCTGACTTTCCAGCTCCTACCTCACCATCCTCACCATCTTCTGCATTTTTTCGATGCGACCTGGGCTTCCTGTGTTCTGACCCTCCTCCCCCTCGACTACCACTCCGGGTATGATGATGGCGCCTGGG
>VUQH01000045.1:4887-19473 GCA_015106775.1 Etroplus canarensis | reverse complement strand
CCCCCCCCCCCCTTTTTACAAAAAAAAAATTTTTTTTTTTTTTGTCTTCCCCATGTCTTTTTCCTCCACAGTCTGCTTTTTCTTTCTTCTCTCTATTCCTCCATTTGTTTCCCTTAAAAACCTGTATGCGTTACTCTTGGTCTTCTGCTTGTGTCATCAGTCATCTGCCTGGATTTCCTTCACTGCGCCGCTGGGGAGGAAAAAAGTCATTTTAAATAAGAAGAGCCTCTTAGGGTAGTTTATGGCATCCCCAAGAGGGCCTGATTGAGGAGGTGAAGTGGCAGCGCCAATTAAATGAATACATATGGTTCCTGCAGTTTAATTGTTGATGTGAGCTGCTCTAACATGGTGCAAACCAGACAAAATGATGAAGGAAAAGAAGGATGAGAGAGATTTTGCACAGGACTCGGCACATCACCAGTGCAGTCCAAAGCCATGTACTAAACTCATGGTATACTCTGGAACTAACAGGACTGCAGAAAAATTATTGTGATGTATAAGTCTGCACAGTCCTCCTCTCTTTCAACATCTGAGTGGCCAGCAGGTTAAGTTACAAGTCTAAATAAGGCTAAGAAAGAGTTTAAATGAGAAGTCAGTTAATCTCATATGTGAAGCAGTATATACCTGTGCGTCTCAACAAAGGTGAATCACCACAGATCTGAAAAGCTACAAGTGCTGGTATTTAGCTGTGTAACTCACTGTTTGAGCTTCCATTGAAGTTTGGCCATTCCAGCAAACCATTGAACTGTGGTTAGGATTAACCCCAAGGTGGATGGCTTTAAGAAGTGGTCTAATGAGACAAAGGCCGGTGCTCTGTGATCAAAACACAGTGGTTTGAATACATTTCTTGGGACTAGAAATCTTCCCATTTAGAGCCAGGGTACATTTTATAGTGCCCCCTTTTGACTTTGCATTAGCGACAATTTTTATTTTGCCACATCAGTTGCCTAAAAAGACTATTGCGTATTTGGAAATGATAGTTTGTTGCTATAAGCAGAATTCAAAACATGCAACAGTTTCATATGTCAAAGGCAGAGAAGAACACACTGCTGCACGTCTTCGTTACTTAATTTATTTAATAATAATAATTTTTTATTGTAAATTTTTAAAATGGAAAGAGTCCTGTTGTCATTACGTAAATGTTACCTAACAGGGATGACGACAAAACTGATACTTACGATAGCTTTTGACATTAAAATTCTTTTTCTTCTTCTTTTTTGTGTGTTGGTAGGATCAAACGTAGTCTATGTGCTGAGGTTGTAGTTTTTCCAGATCTGATGGGGGCAGCATACAGCTACAAGTGTTCTATTATGTCCTTAACATGCTGAAGAACAAGGATGCCATCAAACACAGGAAAAACTACACGTCACTGCAAAAACTACATGTGGAAGATGGCAACTAGTACAGCTGCTGGGATAGCGCTGCCTGGCTCATTAATAAGAAAGACAACTGAGAGTTGGGTAGTGGATATACTATTTGTTTGGGGTGGATGACCAAGGTATAGGGTGACCAGATGACCCACATTTTGATTGGATCTACTTTTATATCACCGCAAAGTCACAAGCGACAGATTTTATGAAATATGATAAAAAGTTGCAACTAAAAAATAGGGACATCTGGTGACCCTACCAGGTTGTGACAACTGATTCACAAAAGCAATATGCAAATATGCTGTCATGCTTTTCATACCAGGGAGGAAATACTTCCTCCTACATGAAGCACCTGAAAGAGGCCACATCCAGAGTGCCTTTGTAATGTAGTGATTTACATATTCGTCTTGTGTGTAAAAGGTCCCTGATTCCTGCCCAGGTGGGACACAAGCCCCTTCCACAGTGGGAGGGTTGCATCAGTAAGGGGATCTGGCAATGAAAAATCATGCCATTCATAGGAAACGTTGCAGTAACTATGCAAAACTCGGGCTTTACTAAACCATGGTATTGAATATGGTATAGACTCATGTAATTCTACTAGTGTTAGTACCAGCTACTGAATTTCTGGTATTTTGAGCTCCCGTTTGTCTAATATTTTGCTTCTCATGCTGTTTTTTTCTGTTTTGCAAATTATAGTTTTTTCCAGTTTTTGTTAATTCTTGACGTATTGCAAACTAGCTTAGACTATAAATGATTTTTCTTTTAGGTATTGGTTAATGCTATATGTTTGTGCCGTAAGAAATTACTTATTACATATTATTATATAATTATAATTTCTTAACTATTACAGTCAAAAACACAATGAAACACATTAACAAAATAAAATTTTTACCACGATGCTCTACAATCTAAAAGTTGTTTTTTTTTTAACCTTCCACTTGCGTGTTGGACACCAGCTGGAAATCTAAAATGTATGTTTGTTATTTTTTGGTAATCGTAATTTATCTTCATCCATAATGCTGAGCTTTATCCAACAGAGGTAAGCAGTCAGGAAAGCCTGTGTGCCCTGGCACTGTAGTTTTTTGCATGTGTGAGTGTTTGATTATGGGTCACAGGAGGCCACAGGACCACGGTGGCCCAAGCAGCCTCAGGCCTCTCAGGTTTCAGCGCTGAGCATTCCTCTCTGACTGCTCCATAGCTGTGAAAACCGCAAAGCAGCTCTAACAACAAACACTCTAGGCACTGGGGGAAAGACAGCTAAACTGTGGCTAATCAACAACAGGGGCTTTGCTCTCTTTAGGATTTGTTCCCAATTTTTCAAGATTGCTTGCTAAATGGAAAAAAGTGTTCCCGTTTACAGAGCCTCTCCCCCATTCTCCTTTTCTTTTGTTATTGTAGCCTTAAGTTTTAAACGCACGTGATTCCGTTTGTGTGTACTTGGTTGTGTTTATTTGACAGTTTCACATCTTGGACCTCCTTTTTTTTCCACCAAGAAGGGTGTGGAACTGTAGACCGTCTGGGCTTGGTTTTTGCGCTTAGCAAATAGCTCAGTAGTGAAATATGCAGCTGTGTGTGCATGTGTGTAATAATAACATAATGAAGCTGTTTCTGTGTTAGTCAAATGGCCTGTAAAATGAAATGAATATTCTTAAAAACAATCAGTCATGACAAGAAAAATTTACTCCATTTAGACAATCAAAACTGAGGTTTTTTAAAGTTTTGTGTGTTTATAGGCCATGTTAGGCATAATTGAATTGTCAGATATTTCATTTCTTTCTTGATCTGCCAGAGTGCATGCTGAATAGACTAATTATAATTCACATAAGAGCATTATAAAAAGATTTTAGGGAACATTTCCAACTATTGTCTTTTTCACTGCTTGACAATAAACACTGAAGTCTCCTTTGGCTGCTCCGTTGTATTCTTCCCAAGGGGTCGCCACAGCAGATTAATCCACATTGGTAATTTGGCAGAGGTTTTAAGCCAGATGTCCTTCCTGATGCAACCTTCCATGGTGAGGGGTTCTTGTGTCACCACCTGGAATTGAACCAGGGGTCTTTCACTTGTAAGGCAAATGTGTAAATCTCTACACTACAGAGATGTTGCTTGACAATATACGCTAAATGGACAAAATCATTGAATTCATGTGTATAAAATCAAGCATCTAGCTATGCAGTCTGCCTTTACAATGATTTGTGAACGAATGGGTTGTTCTAAAGAGCTCAGTGGATTCAAGTGTGGTACTGTAATAGGATGGCACAACTGCAACAAATTTGTTTTTAAAATTTCTTCTCTCCTAGATATTCTGTGATTAGCTGTGAGTGGTATTATTGCCAAGTGACAGTGTTTAGGAGCCACAGCAGCTCATCCATGTGTAGCAGACCACATAAAGTTACAAACCAGTGTTGCCGAGTGCTAAGGCGCATGGTGCATAAAAATTACCAACACTGTGCTTCTTCAGTAACTGCAGACATCCAGACCTGCTCTGACATTAGCATCAGCACAAAAATTGTGTGCCGGGAACTTCATAGCACAGGTTTCCATGGCCAAGCAGCTGCGAGCAAACCTTACATGACCGGGCACAATGCCAAGCATCAGATTGATTAGTGTAAAACTCGCCGCCACTGAACTCTGGAGCAGTGGATAAATGTTCTGTGGAGTGACAAATCACACTTCTCTGTTTGGCAGTCTAATGGACGAGTTCAAGTTTGGCAAATGCCAGGAGAACGTTATCTGTCTGACTGCATTGTGCCAACTGTAAAGTTTTGTGGAGGAGGGAGAATGCTGTGGGGTTGTTTTTTTTGGAGTTAGCCTGGGGTTGGGGTTTAATCTTATTGCTTCAGCTTAGCAAGACATTTTGGGCAATTCTGCACTTCCAACTTTGTGGGAACTGTTTGGGGATGGCCCTTTTCTGATGACTTTGCCCTAATGCACAAAGCAAGCTACATAAAGGCGTGATTGGATGAGCTTGTTATTGAATAGTTTGACTGGCCAACGCAGAGCCCTGACCTCAACCCCACTGAATACCTTTGGGATGAACTAGAAAGTAGATTGCGAGCCAGGCCTTCTTGTCCAACATCAGTGTATGACCTCACAAATTCTTTTCTTAATGAATGGGCAAAAATTCCCACAGACACACTCCAAAATCTTGTCAAAAGCATTCCCAGAAGAGTGGAAGCTATTATAGCTGTAAAGTGGGGACCAACTCCATATTCATGTCTAGGACTTGGAATGAGATGTCAGAAATCCCCTGTAGGTGCAATGTGCAGGTGGCCCAATACTTTTGTCTATCAAAGGTTTTTATTTATCCCTTTTTAATTTTTTTTTCCTTTAGAGCATTAATGATTAGTTGCTTAATCAATTAGTATAGCCACAGAAAAGTGATCATCTGATCACTAATAGCCCAGCAATAGACTAGAGACCATCTTGCGATGGGATCACACCACTACTTCTAGCATAGTTCCAATTACATATGTGTTTTAGGAATAAAAGGAAAGATTCATCTGATGTTAAGGCACAGTATATTTAAAGATGACGTGTCTTAGAGCTTTACCCATTTGACACTGATTCCTATGAGATATGTAGAAAATTGGACGTTAGTATAGCAGGGCAATAAGTCCTCAGTGATTCAGCTCCAGGTGAGTATATTTAAGCTGTATTTTGGGTAACCAGTGTCCTCTGGAATGTGTCTAACAAAAGGTGTGGACAGGCATCAGGAAGCAGTTGCAGTGCAGAAACCAGACAATTTAAGGCTTTGTGTGCAGTGGGGCAGCTTACTGTGAAACACCTGCCCGCCTGCTGCCTCAACACAAACATTAGTCGTACTGTTTGTAGCTGACACATGGTACTACTACCTCTGCTTAACAAGTGTGTATGTGTAAATAAGTAGGAGAGAGAGAGAGAGAATATATGAGACTCAAGAGACCATCTGAATGAATGTCCGTGTGTTGGTTTTTGTGTCAGAGCAGGTCCATATTTAGGCAGCTCTTATAATGTTTTTCTGGGGCTCTCTGAGTGCTGAGGTCACAACCAGACTCATTTTCTCCATGCGTTAATGTAGCACTCCATATCCTCTCTGCTTAACAATATAAATCAGGCACTCTTGTAAAGTTTCATCCTGGAAGGTGGATGGGGAAATTTAACTTCATCTTGTGATTTGGGATCATAAAAACCTTCATTTTATGTTACAGCTGACTTCTAGACTTGGGCAGGCATTTTCCCTCGCAACTAAGAAACTGATGTTGTTGACAGGACCATGCTGTCTGAGGTTGTTTTGGCAGATAGTCAGGTTTATCATTCTCTCTGGACTGCTAATGAAATGACTCCAGATGCACTTGTCTGTGCAGAGAAATCCATCAGCAGCGCTGCCAGTATTTCTGTCTTATTCTTTGGATTTAGAGTCAATATGCTGGAGTATTTTTAAAATATTTTTTTAACCAATTACATATTTCCATCAAATTTGGTGAAATTAGTGTGGATGCTTTTATTGAATGTGGTTGCATGTCACCAAGCAACAATGGGAACCCCCAAATATCTTACCAGACATTTATTTGTAGGTGTAGCACAGCTGTAAGAAATAACATTAATGGTGCTTTCACCACATTTAAATGTGCTAGGGAGCCAAAATATGCAATACAGTGCCAGAGCCCAGAACCTAAACCCTGAATGCAACGTGTCTATTCTTAGCTGCAACTGTGCTTGACAAATCCAGAATATCTGCCATTAGAAAAGCTTACGCACTTTGTTAAATGTACTTGCTTAATTACAGTTTTGAAAAACAAATGGCCAAACAGGAGCTCTGAATAAAAGCAGCAAGAAATGCAGAGTAACCTTCATATAATTTTAATTTAAATTAGTATTAAAAATAATTTCAAAAAATGGAAATACTGTTGACCAGGTGTTGGTGTTCAATTTTAGGGAATTTTTCAATGCAACGTTCTGCACCCAGCCGCTATAACAGCCTCATTAGCACCAGCAAGCTTAATTAGCAAGAATCAAATGCAGCCAGAAAAGGTCCTAGTTTGACTGGATTCCTCACAAATGTGAGGAAGGGCAATCATGGCATGTAAATAGAGAGGTGTGAACAAACATACTATTGATCCACATGTTTTTACTATCACCCCATTTCACACATCTTTTTGTAGGTGAAATGAATCCAGCATGTCAATGACAAAGGTTTCTGCTATAATGACACCAGAGAGTAAAAACTGTTTTTGAGGTGATAGATTTTAATCATTGGATTGCGGTCAGGATTCCTCCTGGTCTGACTTGTTTCCCTCTCTTTACAGAGGATTTTCAACTCATTTGTGTATACCGAGAAGACTTCAAACGGAGAGACAGAAGTGCAGCAGGTGAGTAACAAAAGCTTCTGCTGTCATGTGTATGTGCACGCACCTTCCTGTCTGTGCATGCACGCACCACGAATGGTGTCTGTCATGTGTTGAGTTAAACTCAGCAGCGCTGAACACACACAGCAGCCATCAGAGGAAAAAGGGGGTGTATTAAAATTCTATGGCTGCTGTCTCATTGGCTTTGAAGTTCTCTCTGTTTATCCACTTGTCTGTGCCCCCCCCTACTCACAGTGTGAGTGCAGAGCTTTCAGTCAGACTGAATAAAAAGCCTTGAAGGAAAGATGAACGGAGCACTGCTGGGGAATGAGAGATTTGTTTTAAAAATGAACCCCAATCTACGAGTCCCAATTTATGCGGGCTGTTTTGGTCCTAGATTGAAAAAAAAACATGCACAGAATCTCTGGCATCCCGTGTCAACTCAGACGTGTGTGTGTGTGTGTGTGTGTGTGTGTTGTACCCTTGCATGAGGGATCTTGGAAGAATGACAGCAAACACCAGACTGGTAAACAGCCACCAGCAAGAACAGACATGTTGATATTCGTTTGCATTTCTCATGTGACTATATTTCTGTCTATGCACTGGTGTGCCCATCTGTGTCATCTCACGCATGTGTTTGTGCAATTTATGGTATCTCACCTTGCAGGTATTTACTATTCCAGAGGCAGCTAAAATTGGCACTAAAGCCTTGTTGTTTCTTCCCCCCTGTCGAGAAATTATTCTCCTGAATACCTTCCAAACAAGCAAATATGATTCCCTGAGCTTTAAGTGTTATTTTTTTTTTACTGAAGATAATCATGATGAATGTCTGAATCGCTAATTTAAGTTGCACAGTTTTGACCTCTTTATTCACAGAAAGCCCAAATAAAACAAGAAGTCTATAATAAGCATGAATTGCAGATTAGAGGTGCTCATTTTGGGTTCATGTGTAACCGCTGTATTTTTGTGACCAGCTAAAAGAGCGCCCAAAAAATTCTCACCATAACCCTTCTGAGCCAGACCTCAGCTAATCCAGATGACAGCTCTGGCATAGTTGGCTTACTTGCTTTTTGTCTGTGTCCCCGAGCCAAGGCAAGGCTCAATTAGGAGGGTATCTACAGAGGAATAGAGGGCAGGGAGAGGGAGAAAAGAGAGAGAGAGAGCTGGAGAGAGGATCCCTCTAGCTTCTCCTCTGGAAATGTATTATTTAGAGATACACACAGACATCTGTCCCTTTCTAATGACACAAGTTCTCCCTCTCACTGTCTGTCTGTCTTTCAATATGTCCCGTGAGTGTATTCTTGTTTGACACATGCTGTCAGAGCAGTTGTCATTAATTAAAAATGCTGGAGCCCATTAATGTTTCATCTGGGCCAGATGCGGCTGACATTGCATTAACAAGAGGATCTATTGTTTTAACAAAGCAATGATATATTTTTCTAGTTGTTCTGTACATTTTGAACTTAGAGCCCTTTTTCTTTTTTAGAGTGAATTTTTGATTTTTTTTCCCCCGTGTTTTGTAAAATAACCCCAAAATGAAACAAGAACAATTAAGACACATACACGATCTTAATATAAAACAAATATGAAAAAAGGTTCTGTCTGTAGTTAGTTTTTAATGCCTACCCATTTAACCATATGGCTAATTTAAAATCCAATAGTCAAATTTTTATCTTCAGAAGAACAATCAAAACAATGAAACATTGTCTAAAAAGAGCCAATATTGTCAAAACACTGAGATCCCATTAGGTATAGCAGATTAATCACTGCTGTGGCTAAAGAGGT
Source organism: Etroplus canarensis (assembly GCA_015106775.1). NCBI lineage: Eukaryota > Metazoa > Chordata > Actinopteri > Cichliformes > Cichlidae > Etroplus > Etroplus canarensis. Next base: position 10,991 of record VUQH01000045.1, on the reverse strand, counting down.
AGAGTGGGTCATCTTGCAACAGGAAAGTTGGCGGTTCAATCCTTGCCTTCTCCAGTCTACATGCTGAAGTGTCCTTGGGCAAAACACTGAACCCCAAATTGCTGCCATTGCATCCATTGGCGTGTGAATGTCTGCATGCTAGTTAAATGCGCTTAAAGCCTTAGAATGTGTGAGAATGGGTGAATGAGGCTTTATAGTAAAGTACTCAGAGTAGAAAAACACTATATAAGTATCAGTCCATTTACCATTAAGTTATTATTTAAAAAAATTATCTTAGTAGTTGTAAATTTCTCAAATCACCGAGGGACATTGGCTTTACTATCTCAGATGCACATATTTTAAGTGGTGTTGCTGTTCAGTGTGTCAGAGTTAAACCTGTCACTCAGCCCAGGTGGAACCTTTTTCACCTTGTGACATTTAAAAAATTGAAGTAGAAGAACGACTAGAAATGGTTCTATTGAAGTCAGAAATTAGATTTAGATTATTCCCTTATGTCGGGTGTGGACTGCTAACATTTCACTGGCTCAATGCTAATGTCCTCAATTGAATAGAATAGTGTTTTTATTTGATTTTTGCTTTCTTTTAAAAATATATAAAAGTAAGCATTCTTATCTTGAGATCAAATTGTTTTTATAGTGTGCTGTGCAGAAACTAATGTTGTTCTAAGATATTTTTGTTGACATTTGAGTTATTTCCACAAGCTAATAATGTTACATTAGGATTTTCTCACATAATCTGCATTCCTATCATAAACTCCTTTACATTAATCTGGTGGCAACTGAAAGCACTGACTTCATGTCTGAATGAGCACCCTGGCCGTTTTTCTGTAAAAGTCGCAATGGGAGTTTTAACATAAAAGGTCACCACTGCACAAGAGTCTTAATCACATTTTGAGTTAGGCAGGTTTACTAAGATATATCACTGTTTGGAGAATGACTTAAACAGCAATAACAATAAAAAACCAGATATTTTGGTGTTGCATAGTCACCTTTAGTCTGTGTTTTATGTATTTTCTGCCTAAACTAATCTGACAGGAGGCTCAAAGCCCCTCTTTTAGTCTGTGACAGGTCGGCAGCAAAAGACGTGTGTACATTTACATAGGTGGCACAACAGTGGCAAGATCAAAGAATAAAGTATCTATGACGGTGACATGAGCTTGATCAGGATCCAAAAGCAAATCACAATGTGTACTTCATTCAGACAGATGATTTGACGCTTAGTGTCCCAGTTTATAAGCTAAAGTTTAGTATTTGCCTTATTTGATAAAATGTGTATGGATGCACATTGACCTTGTGCATTATACAAAATCTCACTTGATGTACTAATAAATCTTGAACATAATACATAGTATTGCATGAGTAGTGTGGCTTATTCCAGAAATGTTATGGAATTGTCTGAATAAAGCTATAAGGAACATTAAAGCACCAGTATGAGAGATATAGCGACATTTACAAGTGAAAATGAGGATTGCAACAATTTTTGCATATCATGTCAGAGAATCTCCGGCGACTGTCAGGAGACAAAATGGAGTCCTCCACAACCGCATCCAAGTATTTCTAACCCAGAGGATTGTGTAGATATAAAGAAATGCAATTGAACTGAATAAGATTTAGTGATTTGAAGTGCAATGCTACATTTTACCATGAATACTGCTTTTCACAATAGACCTAGAAAGCACATGTTTCCTTCCTTTCTGAAATCATTGTGAATAGGCACACTACAGCTTAAAAGTTTGGAATCACTTGGAAATTCTCTTGTTTTCAATGAAAACACATAAAATTAGTCTGAATAGGACATATAGCAAATGAACAGGCGATGCTGACATTGTCAGAGTTAGAAAGAATTATTTTAATGAAAATGATGAATGTGTTCTTTAAACTTTGCCTTCATCAATTTTTAGTTTTTTTTTAAGTTTTACAGGAGAACACAAAGTAATCTCTTTGGTAAGTTCCAAGTAAATAAAGTAGGTATTAATATAAAACAAAAGTTCAAATAATCTGCCTCTGTACTGTATCCTTTCCTTTGTTTTCCAACAATTTCAAACTGTTTGAATCTTAACAAGTCTACAAATAAACAGATAAGAACACTGTGTATATATCCTTACTACAAATTCACTCCTCAAGATCAAAGCGCTTCCGTCAGTCGTAAAGTCATGACTTCACCTATTTGGTCTGCAGGGAAGTCTGCAGTTTAAAGACAATTCCAGCCTTGGCCAGTGCTGTGGGCAGTGAGGCTGTGTGTATTTTTGTTGTACAAGGAATGGAGTTGGAGAAAGTGGACCCTGTGGTTAGTGGTTGTTTCAGAAGAACCAGCAACACATTTGTGTTTGGGACTGTAAATTCTTGAAATATGCTCTAAAAGATGGCCCTTTTTCAGTCAATAAAACATATCAGTATTATTACCATCTTTGTGGGAACATGCTTTTGACACATTTTACAGTAAAACTTCTCTGCTTCCTGTTGGACTTTAAACAGCCAAAATATTCCTCTGTCCCATTTTTTTTAAATCAATGTCTTCGTCTTTTGAAACTTGAGTTGTGTCCATCGCCGTGTCTCCTTCAGTAATGCTGTCCCTCAGGTTTTCTACTGTTATTTTCTCTTTAGCTCATTCTCTTCCCTAATATGTGGTGCGCGCTGCTGCAGAGGCAAAAGCATTAGCATGTGTCCTGCTGCTGGATACGCTCCACCTAACAAACATGGCTGTAACTCTTTTCCAGCCGCATGACTGGTTCGTGCTCAACGTAACTGACATAAATGTTGCTCCTTTCCAGCCACATGATTGGTTCGACAGGCGCTATTCTCATTATAATTGGCTTTTTGTGTTGTTCGTCAAAACATGAAGGGAGTTTTATCAGCGTTATATCGACCATGTCTTAAATCTCTAATGAGGAAAAGTTTTACTGTGGTATAATCATCGTTATTGCTTCATTGCCCAGCCCTGACCTTAGGCATTTTAGCTGATATTTTTAAAGTAATCTGATGAGATTTCACCCCATGCTTCCTGGAGCATCCCCCACAAGATGGATTGGCTTGATGCACTCTTCCTCTGTACCATAAGATCAAGCTGCTCCCACAAAAGCTCAGTAGAGTTCACTTCTGGAGACTGTGCTGGCAACTCCAGTACAGTCAGAATTCTGGATGACTGCTTATCTTTTAAATATTGCTGACACATTTTGGAGGTGTGTTTTTGGTCATTATCCTGCAATTTTTCCCCCGGGGATTAATAAATTATTCTGATTCTATAGGATGAAATTGGCCCCAATCCAGTGCTGGCCACAGAATATGGCATGGCAAAATCTTGTAATAGCTTTCCTTCCTTAAGGTTTTTTTCCACTCTGTACAAATCTCTTATTTTACCACCTCCAAAGCACCTCCAGACCATCACACTGCCTCCACCGTGCTTGACTGATGGTATTAAGTACTGTCCTTGCATCTTTTAGGCGGTTGTAACTAGTGAATTTCTCCATTGTGAGATCAATAAAGTTCTATTCTATTCTATTCTATTCTATTCATTTGTTCTGCATCTCACAAATGGTCTTCTGTTTGATCCAAAGACCTCAGACTTGATCTCGTCTGTCCACAACATCATCTTCCAGTCTTCCAGTGTCCAGTATCTATGTATTTTTGCATAGCTCAGTCTTTTTTATTGACGAGCCTAAGATGTGGCTTTTTCTTGGCATTTTTGCCATTTAGTCCAGCATCCCGAAGTCACGTCTTAATTGTTGATGCTGACACTGGTGTGTGACGGGTGCTATTTTGTGCAGCTGCCATTTGAAGACCTGTGAAGCCTCACAAGCCTCTTTGCAAAAATGTAGCTCATTCTTTGAAAATCTCATGATTAATTTTAATTGTTTGTGAAAAGGATACATTTATTTGTGGAATAGGTAAAAATTATTTGTGAATTGCATGAAAATGTATTTTTCTTTGGAAAACGATGAAATTTGCAACGGAAACTTTTGAGCGTTAGTGTACCTCGTCACGTTATGAGCAGAGTTGCCAGTGTTAAGTCTCAGTGAAGCTTCTGACCTTCATTATAAACAATATGTCTTTTTTGAGAAATTAATTTATCCAAGGAGAGGCAGTCCATCTGCAGTCAGGTTTTTACATATTGGCTAATTTCTGTCAGTTGGACTTGTATCCAGTTTTTGCTCAGTCCTTTACCCCTGTACTCCAGAGTAAATCTTGGTTTGCCATAAACACTACTGCCAGTGACTGTGGTTCAAGGCTGGCTGGTAAACCTCATTAACTCCAACACAAGAGTTCAAGAAGCACCCGTTCCACTCACTCTAGTTCTGTGGCTGAACCAGCCCCACTGGGTGCTGCAAACCCTGCATACTGGTTGGATAGGTTAGAGATGGGAGAGAGGAGCCGTGTGTTTCGGAGAGTGTGGTTAATCTACAAAGCATGGGTTGGTTTTGGCTGCACTGTGGCAGACTGTAATGTAAGCTTTAACTTGCACCGCTAGAAGTTTCTGTTTCCTTTAAGTTGCTCTGTTAAAACTTGAACCTTACTTTCTCTCTGGCTCGCCTTCTCCCAGCTGTGGAAACACTCCTTAGCTGAACACCAACCCGTTTTTTCCCCCTTTTCTTACAAAGTTCACTGCAGCTGATTGCCATGCACGAAGAGTACTGTGTGTGTAGGAGCACGACATTTGGGCATTTAAGTTTTTGTCCATGTATGAGAGTTGACATGTCAGTGTCTTGGTGTGTATGTTCCTCAAGGTGTAAGAGCGGTAATTATGGGCTGTGCCTCAGGCCTCTGTTCAAACCCTAATATGAATAGTGGCAGGCTGATTGGGTGTACAAGCAGCCAGTGGTTCATGGTATATTTCCCTTTTCATGGCTTCAATCTCAGCCTTTTTTGCATGCAGCAGTAATTATGGGATGTGAACAAAGGGGGTCCAGTTACTGTGGAAATAAGCCTTTTCTGTATTCAACAAGGCCAAAGAGGTGACTCACAATGGCTTCAGAATACTCTGTGTGTGTGTGTGTGTGTGTGTGTGTGTGTGTGTCCTTCAGTGTACATGTAATATGAAGAAACTTGGTTTACACTTGTAATAAATAGTTAGTTGCAATTGTCTGAACTTAGCTCATACGCACCCCTTTTCTCCCAATCATCAATGGGTCCTCTTTTTGTGTTTTAGAACCAACTTGTCTTATTCTGTTGTATCAAAAGAAGCAATTTCATTTTCAAAAGCTTAAATGTTTTGACAAACCAACATAATTATAAAGATTAGGATTATTTAAAATACTTAAGTGCAAATTTTTGTAGTCATTGACTAACTCGAGTCTAGAACCCATAAAATAAAAACCCATAAAAATTTTCTCCCTAGGAATATTTTTATCAGCTCTTAACTTTAGCCATCTGCTGTTGCCATTTGTTTGTGGGCTTTTCTGCTTCAGTTTTGTGTTCATTAAATTATTAAAAATACTTGCATATGGAACTCTAAATAAGAACTGTCATACACTTTTCATATTCCAATTTGAGTCACAGTTCAAAATAATCCTTATTCATCTTATATAAGTACATCTCAAAAATTAGAATATCATGAAGAAGTTCAATATTTTTTGTCACTCATTTCAGAAAGTGAAACCCACATATTATATAGATTCATTACACATAGAGTGAAATATTTTAAGGCTTTATTTCTTGAAATTTTGATGATTATGGCTTACAGATAATAAAAACCCAAAATTCAGTGTCTCAGAAAATGAGAATATTATGTAAGCTCAATAAAAAAGGATATCTTAAACAGAAATGTCAGGCTTCTGATCTGATCTGATCTGATCTGAAGTATGTTCATTTCTATGCACTCAATACTTGGTTGGGCCTCCTTTTGCATTTGCATTTTGCCTTTTGCATGACAAAAAATATTGAACTTTTTCAGTATCTTCAAATTTTTTGAGATGTACCTGTACTGGACCTTGGTACAGCCCCTAAGTTCATCCACTGACTGAAACAATTTGTGTGAGAACCTTTCCCCCTCCCTTTAAGCAGTCTTTCTTTTGATTGGTTGCCTCTCATTTACAAAAAGTTTGAACAACAGGTGGGTGGGGCTCCTGGGCTTAGCAGAGATGTGTGCCTGAGCTAACAAATAAAGACCCA
>VUQH01000042.1:0-21002 GCA_015106775.1 Etroplus canarensis | reverse complement strand
AAGCAAGGCTCAGGGATAAATGTGACTGAGTTGTTTGTTCCCTCTAATGTCCCTGTAACTTCCACCTTGCGGTAAAGTGATGGATCGCCATTACTGGCAAGGTCATTCCACCCACCACAGGCAAGAACACCCAGTCGCTGGGTGAAGAAGAAAAAGAGGGCATTGGCGTGGAGAAATTTCTGTATGCATATATAAACAGTTATTAAATTAGTGTTTATTTACATGATGCCTCCTCGTATTTGACCACACAGGTGTTCTGTGGACACTGAGGTGGCATGAGGAGTTAGAAGAAGATGGACGAGGGGCATCATGCACAAAAGGTCCAGCAATTTAACGTGATTTTAACCTTAGGTACTGCAATTTAAAGCTGCAGCAGTCAACTGATCAGTTTTGTCGGAAATTTCCATTACACCTCAGCATCGCATGCAGATTGATATGAAACACTAGTTTAAAGGTGCCAAATGGGATTCTCATTATTATAATGGATTCTAGGGAGACTCTTAAATTTCATTTCTGTTCTATGCAAAGCATGAACAGTGAAACCAAAGGACACAAAGGGGTGATTAAGAATGTGTGCCATGAATCTTTAATAAGAGAGAACTGTTTCAGGCCTTTATGTGCATAAAGTCTTCTACAACCAGGAGTAAATAATTGATGACATTTTGCTACATAGTCGTGACCCACTGACATGGAAACTTTGACCCTACTTGGAGCGAAAATAGGCACATACCAAAAGACACAGAGCAACAACCAACTCAGAAACTGCACTGGTTAAAAGGACGTGCTCAGTTACTGATTTTACTTAGGCTGCCAAATGTCAATTTTTTTAAACTTTAATGACAGCTTCTAAAAAGGGCTGAAAATACTTGATACCAACCTGTCTCTCTTAGTCCATTTATTCAAGTAAATACATGCATTCATCTTGTATTTCCCCTTTCTATTGAGAAACTGAGTCATTTTTTTACTCGATGCAGTTTTACACAGAAAACATGGTCCAAAACTACACAGGATATCTCGGGGTAAGTTGTTTTGGAGCTTTTTGAGCTACTGCCCTAAAATTAGAAAAGCCTAATTCAGGTTTTCTAGTATATTTAGAAGAATAAAGTGTTATATTCACTATCCTGTACTGTCAGTGAATAGTCAGAATTTTTACAGAGGAGAATATTTTTCACAGCCGGTTAGATTACAATGCATATTTTCTTTAAAACTTCATTTGGAGAATTGTTTCTATCTTTAGTGTTCAGTTTTATTATAATTTTTGCAATATTGCTGGAGATTTTAATAACTGAATTTATCTACTTAAGACCAGAGAAAAGATGGGGCTAAAAAAACTTAGCAACAAATTATCGTGACAGACTCTGACCTGGTTTTCTTTTTTATCAATTTGTACTGAGGCATGTTCACAGCTGAAGGTTGAAACAATATTGGGGTCCCTACACAAACACTCCTACACAATCTGAGCCCTCTGAGCGCAGTCAGTTTGATTTAACACAAAGGGATCTGTTGCTCCAAAGAACATTAAATTCAATGCCAATCTCTGAGAGGCCACAGGCCATCACTGTAATGCAGGGGGACATGTCTTTCCACGGGCACATACACACACTTTATGCTGCAGATTGAGGCTTATAGAACAATCAACACTGTTATCATATCAACACAAAACCCAACAAACTTTCATTAGCATTGTTATTTAACAATAATTTATTACAGGGCCTCATTAGTTTAGGCTTATTATAGGGCTGGCAGACTTGTTTATCTATCTGTTTATTCTCTGCTTGTTTATTTCATGGCCTCATGAGGCCTGAAAGCCTACAGGGAACAGACTAACAATGATTAAAATCCCAGTTACAGTAATTAATTGCTTAATTACAATATTTCATTTCTTATTCAATGATATTTTCTGTACTGAGGTAAGAAAAGACATTCTTAAAATAATTTTGTAAACTGGGTTTATTTCAAAAGTAGCGTTAAAAAAATCTTTCTAAACATACCAAGTGTACAGAAATGTTACCTGGTAGTCAGTTTTTCATGTAGTGAGGTTTATAAGTTTTTAGACAATGATACAATTTTTTGGTCATTTTTCCTCTGTACATCAACAGTGGATTTTAAATCAAACAATCAAGATGTGTTGGACGCATAGACTTTCAACTTTAATTCAGGGGGTTTAACAAAAATATTGCAGTTACTGTACATTACATAGTCCTTATACATAGTCCTATATTTTCAGAGGCTCAAAAGTAATTGGACAATTGACTAGCAAGTGGTTTCATGGCCAGGTGATGCCTGTTCCCACGTTATTCCGCGACAAATTAAGAAGATCAAAGATCTGGAGTTGATTCCAAGTGTTGAGCTTTTATTTGTCTATTCACTAGAATTCTCAATATGAGGTCCAATATGATGTTGCTAGAAGAGAAGGAGATCATTATTAGGCTGAAAATCCAAAATAAACCTATCCAAGCAATAGCAAAAATTTTGAGTGGCCAAATTAACAATCTGGAACATTCTTAATGAAATCCCTTGAACTCAGCTGATATGTTTCTGCCTTACATCTGACCCTGTGTGACCTTGACCTCTGATCCCACAGTCTTGCAAAAGTTATCAATTGTATTAACCACATAAAGTTTGGAAAAGATCCAGCAAAAAAAAATCAGCTCCTATAGTACTAAATTTTGTAATGGACAGATGGACAGATGCACAGACCTCCAAAATATTTTCAGTTCTTCTACCCATCACCATGATTGACCGTACACACACTTGGCAAGGGTCCAGACAGTTCTTATAGTGGTAATGAAATTATTACTGACCACCTCCTGTGATGGTGACCTTTGACATCTTGAAAATGTTCTCAGTATCTTCTACCCATCCTAGTGATTAAACATATAGTGCAACCATGCAATGATATTTAAATTGATGACCTTGGTGGCCTTGACTTTTGACTCCATTATCTCAAAAAATATTATCATTTCTTTTACCCATTGCAGTAATTAAGTATACAATAATTGGCAAGGATCCAGCAGGTTAGTAAGCTCCTATGATAGTATCATTATTGATTCTGTGTGACTTTGATCTTTGTCTCCACAATCCCATAAAAGCCCTCCAAAACATTTAGTCAAGTCAAAAACACTTTTGAGGAGGGAGATGTTTTATTGTCAAAATCTACAATCAAGAGACGCCTTCATGAACATCAATACAGAGAGTTTACAACAAGGTGCAAACTACTGGTTACACTCAAAAAAAGGAAGGCCAGATTCGATTTTGCCATAAAACATCTAAGAGAGCCTGCCCAGTGTAAATACATAATGACATAAAGCATACCTTGAAGGCAACCCAAGAGTTTCTTCAGACAAAGAAATGAGATATTCCTCAATGGCCAATTCAGTAACCTGATCTCAACCCAGTAGAGCAGCTTTTCAGTTATTGAAGACAAAAAGGAAAGCAGAGAGACCCACAAGCAAGCAGCAACTGAAGGTGGACATCCTGGTATCAAAGATAATCCTTATATTTAAAATTAAGTTAGTTTCTCCCATTATTTTTGAGCCTCCGGAAATAGGGACTATGTATAAAAGTGACTTAAGGCCTAAACAATTAATGCAATTCTTTTGTCAAACCCCTTATATTAAAGCTGAAAATCTGCAATACGATCACATTTTGACTGATTTAAAATTCACTGTGGTGGTGTGCATAAACAAAATTACAAAAAAGGTGCCATTGTCACAAAATTTATGGACTTAACAAACATAAGAAGTGGCTTCACACTTTTCTGGTAACTCGGCAAACAAGCAAGCAAGTGCTCAAAAATTTTTACAAATAAATCCCCTATTATGTTTTTTGAGCCCCTCATTGTCTCTTGTAAAACAGCAACTATGTTTCCACTTCATGCAAGCAGTCCCTTTAGTTGGGTCTGTATCACATTAGTAATTGAAACACAGGTCATTATGGTACAAAACTAAAAAAAAAAATTGAGACATCTGGAACCTTTGTGTCTCTGTTGTTCCTAATTAGAATGACACTAGTTGGTCAACAGTCTGTCTTTTCAGCCTGCTTTCCATGTGGGCAGCCTGCCACTGGCAGCTAGCCTATTAAATGGCCATCCTCTCTTTAAGCCTCTATGATCCGAGTGTGTCAGTCAACCAGCAGCCCCCCTCCTCAAGCAGCCTCATGGGCTAGTTACATGACTTCAGCAGGGATGAGAAGTGACAGATCACCAGGAAAGAGAAGCCATAATTTGGGGAACTGGGAGAACTAATGGTTTGTGCTCAATGAAGAGACCAAAAATGTTCATTTGTCCTTGTCCAAGTCTTCTGGGGGTATTTTTACATTAAAAAAATATAATAAAATAAATGGAATCTGATATTTGGTTACTGCCCTGATTGTGTCTGGCAGTTACTGATAAATTGATAGAATAAGGCAATCCAGTTTCAAAGCATCACAGGCGCCATTTAACTATGAGATTCATGTCCTTGAAAGCTCCCTGATCAAATGCTAAATGTAATGACTTGGAAACATCCACTGCTTTGTGTCTCTATAGTTTCAGAGTAAATGGTTGGTTGTCATTTCTTCCGCTTTGATTCTTCAGTATGCATGACACATGCAAACCACTACTACATAACACTCTCTTCTGTTTCCATTATGCTGGTGAAATAGGGAACTTGGACCAATATAGCACTGAACGCTTCTGCTGTTTTTCCCTCTTTACCAATTAATTCAGACAAAGCAGATCCCCGGTTGTAAATTTGTACAGTGACAATTCATCATCTGGCCTCCTTTCTCACAGCAAAATAAACAAATCCTAGGTAGTTTTAGCACAGTTGTCCCATAGAAAATATGTACGAAGTAATAAATCATGATGCAGACTCCAGTCACAAGAAAAATTGCCCCTCAGGAAAGTTTTTCATCTGTGCACGAATACAACGTTAAATCAAAGGTTAGTAAGAACAATATTCACAAGCTCAAATTATTAACTACTGTTTTGGCAGCAGACTTTAACTGTGACTCCTAATTTGAATTCCTTCCTCCCATAAATGTAAAACTAAGCTGTGTAATCTATAATATTACTTAGAGGACAGAAAGAGCCAGAAGTCATTAAAAGGTGGAGGTGAGTGTGATTGGCTGGCATCTATTTTCTGACTGGCTGCCCTGTCTGCAGTGTCACCAGCCATCACTTCAACCCAGGCTCTTTTCATGCCAGTTGGCTCAGCTCTTGGTTGCTCTCACACCCCCTGCCACATTCAGAGAGGACAGGAAGAGATGGGGCATTTTAGGCTGGCATCACACATCAAACGCTTACAGTTCTCTGCACTTCACATACACAGATTTATGTGTTCCAATTTACTCATGAAAGCGGTTGAATGCACAGAGATACAAAAACAGACAGAAGTACATGCATATTCACACACACTCACACTGTCCTCAATCTGTGGAGGAATGTGTGTGAGTTGTATCTTAAAAGGCTAATGTCTAGGGGACACTGACCTTTATGAAATTCCTGTTTACAACATAAATGCTGAATGGAGAGAAGCTAAAGATCAAGTTGTGGCAAAAGAAGGGATACAATGCGGCACATCAATGTAAAAGATGTAAAGTATCACCTGTCGTCTGAACCCAACTCTTTCCTTTTTCCCATCTTGCTTGAGAGACTTGTGGAAGATAACATTTGCTGGAGCCTGCTTTAATCCTTCTTGAAGCCTGCAGGCTCTCCACGTCCTTCTCATTGGATTCATAAAAAGGAACCCTGTCCTCTCAACTTCTCTTTCACTGCCTGCTGCCTGCTCATCAGCTGGGCCAATTTAGAAGGATCATCAGGAGTCAACGAGAATCTGAAAGGGGTCACATATGCACTGCAGCTTCCTTTTCCTTGCAAATGGAAAGTTTGAATTGATATTTTTATGTAAGCCGTGATTATGCACATGTATAAAAATCAGAATCAGAATCAGAATACTTTACTAATCTCTGGGGGGAAGTTGCTTATATTTTATAATTATATACAGTATTTCTAGAGTGTGTGTAGCTGAATGACTATATGTTTAAGCAGTCCCACCCTCTTCAGTCAGCATGTAAATATTCATATTTATATTCCTGAAAAGTGAAGATATGATGGGATTGCAATAGCATATAAACTATGTGATGCAGGATTTCAAATTTTTTGCGCAGTGACTGCCCTGCATGAGATGTGGAACTGATTAGAGTTTCAGCCATTTTGAAAATATAGATTTACAACTAGGTGTTGCTAGCTGTAAAACTTGTTTTTTTTTTTTTACATTTTAAGCCATATCTTTGTAAAATAGCTCTGATCTCCACAAAACAGAAGCCAAACTGATTGCGGGATCCTATATTTTCTTGGTGTCACCATGTTGTGTCTGCCGCCACTGCTGTCTGCTGTTGCCACGGCTGGAATCGTTAAAAAAAATTTTCATGGATATTATGGAATCAGTTGCTGCATACATTGGTTCTTAATCATCCAATTTGCCTAAAAGAAAAAAATTAACCCTGGTACCTAGGTTCACATCACATCAAATGGGGATAGGTCAGGTCAGCATTCATGAAGATATTAGGGGTTTTCGGGGACATACTTTTAGTGGTTGCACGGTAAGGTAGTTTATAAATGTAATACAGTTGGTTCTAAGATTCTAAGGAGCCACTAGCAAGCATCTTTATCTCTCTCTCTATCTCTATGGGATGTTGTAATTGCGAAAGGTGGAAAGTAGAACAGATGACAGCCCAGCAAACTACCCCAGTTCTGCAGGACTTTGAAATAGAAAATCAAAGGTATTTAGACTGCAACATTGTAAACTGGCATATAAAAACTTGACAAGACCAATATACATTAGGGGCAGCTCAGGAGATAGAGCAGGTCATCTTCCAACAGGAAGGTTGGTGGTTCAATCTCTTGCTTCTCCAGTCTACATGCCAATGTGTCCTTGGGCAAAACATTGAACCCCAAATTGCTCCCGTTGTATCCTTCGGAGTGTGAATCTGTGCATGATAGTTAGATACACTTAAGGCATAGAATAAAGCACTGTGTGAATGGGTGAATGAGGCTTGTAGTAAAAAGCGCTTTGAGTGCTCAGCTAGAGTATGAAAGCGCTATATCAGCACCAGTCCATTTACCTTTACCATATACATACTGTAAAGGCCTGCGCATTTCTTTGCAAAGAAAAGAAAGCTGCTGGTGCTGGTGGGTAAGGCACGCTCTGAACTAATTTCACATTTCGCAACTGCAGTGTTGAACAACGTGCCACACATTTCAGCAGCATTGAAAATATGTTTCAGATTTGGAAGAATATGATTAACAGTCTTAAATGGCTCTCAAACGCACGGGCAATATTTGTAAGGGACAATTTTTAACCTTGTTCATTAAACCGAGATCAATTATAACTGCTTTCTGAGTGTTTTGTAACATTTAAGCCTGTCAGATTTTTTTCTCCCTTTTAATGAATGTGAATCAGTCATTTGTAGCATCTGTAACAGAGCTTAATTTCTTAAACATTTTATGTGATTGGGTTAGAGTTTCAGATGGCAATCTAATACTGCCCTGGAGGTCCCTTGAAAAAGAAGTCTGACTAGCAGCGCGAATCAGCAAGGGAGCAAGGGGAGCAGTGTGCAAATTGAAAGTAATCCTCAGACCTGGCCAGCAGTGCAGCTGGATTCACATCTATTCATAATTCATCACTCAACAGCAGTGAGGTGAAGAAAGTCCTACATGTGTAATAAACCAAGAAGAGACATCTTTGAAAGACATTGATGGAAACAGGCAGATCAGCCATTGTATTGCTTGAGGTCCCAGATGAGGTCAGCACTTATAAGCAGAAAGACAGAGAGACCAGATAGCTGCGGGTCACTTCATGTTAGATCCTGCAGCCATTCATCTGCTATATTCTGGAGAAGAGCAGCTGACTGAGCCACTGCCAGTCTAACATGAACTGTCAAAAGCTAATTAGATAGTACCCGAGCATCACTCACTGTGGCACTAGTCTTTCTTAAGTTTGAGCCATTTAAGCATTTACTTGCCTGACCACAAATTACTTAAACTGTTACACTAAACCTAAAGGGTAGAAAGGAAAAAAAATTTTTAAGCCTTTTAAGGGCATCCAAAAAAGCTTAAAAACAAACTTTTAAGATGATACTGCATACTTGTTGGTTAATAGTAGGTTCAATAGTTACGCTTTTTTGACTCTGTTGTAAGTTTCTTCCAACTTTGGAAAAAATATCGCCTTAGTTATAAAACCCAATAGTTGAACTACTGCATGTTAAACCTGTTTTCTGTTCAGTGCAATATTCCAAAAGATACTATAAGGATCCATCAGACTCCGAGGAACTGCCAAGTCACGTTACAATTCTCTGTGGGGTTTTTATTATTTTTGAGAGATTTTCATCACTTATGATTGTAAAACCATAAGTCATAGTTGCTTCATTACTTCCATCCTTGTAAATTCAACAGGGTAAAGAATTTATTTCAATAATACCAAAGAAAAGTCACTTTTACTAGTGCTGCATCTATGCTAAACATTGGAATAAATTGATACATTCATCATATTTCAAATTAGATACCTGAAGCATAAGCATAACTGGTGCTGAATGTTTAATTTGCTTGAGGGATACAGATGCATAAATCCTTATAGCAGCTCAATACTGACTTTTTCAGAAGACAGTGACACCAATTTAGAATGACTGATGATGACAGCCAAATGACAGACACCTTATGAACCATCTATCTATCTATCTATCTATCTTATGAATAGATTTTTAAAAATTATTTTGAGAAAATATTTGTTGAAAGGCAAGGTTAAAATGATAAAATATTGAAGCAAATGTGTATGATAAAGAAGGAAAAGATAAAGACAAAGTAAATAAGACATGGTAAATATAGCCTAAAGATTCAATATACTGCATTAGGTATCCTCCAAAGAAATCTTTAAAGTTCAATGCAACATGTGCTTTGGCAGTTCCTTACATATACAGTATGTTAGTTCCATTTTTGAGTTAGTCATAAGTCTTATACAGCTAATACCAAATAAGACATTAAGCCCTACATGAGCATAATCTGAAATCTGAAGGAGGCTTTTTCTCAGCATCTCCACTGTAAGATAATGCTGTCTGGTATTCTTGACCTCTTCTCTACTTCTCTTATCCCTTTCTGTTCACTGACTCTGAACTGCACAAGCTCATCATTGTCACTGATAATCTGCAAGAAGTAATTCCATGTAGTAAGTCTCATTAAGTTGCTGCTCCATCACAGTAGGTCAGAAAAGGTCACCAGCATCCAAACCAACAGCTCCTAACTAACATCTGCTTCACATTAAGTATTCACAATTTCAGTTTCAGTTTCTGCCAATTTGGATGTTTTCAGTGTTCTTATTTCACAGTACCTTCAGGAAGATCATCTGAATGCACTTATTTAAATAGCAAAAAAGCAGAAATTACAGATGAATATTTTACCTGTCTCATTCCTCAGAATAGGCCATTAAATTTGGACAAGCTGAGCAGGTATGAGAAGGAAGCACAAATTCCCCTATTTATATTAATACCTCTTTCTGCTCTTTATGCTCTTCTTTTATGCTTTTAAAAAATGACTTATTGCACTGCTATGTGCAGACACAGCTCTCACTCCTGTCTAACTTTTGGTAATGAATACAACATAAACCTGCACTGTAGAAATGTTGACAGCTAACCTTGTTTTCAAAAAGAAAAATATATCAAGACTGGTGCCATTTCCACAGCTGTTATCTGTCAGTGTTTTTGTTTTGTTAAATGCAGACAAATGCTAGAATAAATCACTTTTCAATCAAATACTCAACACAAGCAAACCAATCTTGAACCAGAATGCAATTTTTGATAAAATAGGGCATGTAAATGTGATTCTACATTAAAGGGAAAATAGAAATATATCCACAAGTGTCCCTAACCAGTAATTATCCCTGTCTGACACACATGCAGCAGGCATAGTTTCTGGCCTGCATGGGATTACAGCATAATGACATGGTGATGAAATGTACTGGGCAATCCAGCTCTGTCTATGTTATGGTCTGTTGTCCATATTTTGGCTGAGCCTGTTTGTATGGCCTACTTCACTGTCCCACCCTCTAATCCTGCGCCGATGGGAACTGCCATGCTGCCCGGTCCACTTCCCATCTCTCCTCCACTCAACTATAATCTCACTGCAGCCAAGTCAGTGATGGCAGGCACTAAATTGGGGGTGGCTGGCAGTCAAAAGCAGCCTTGGTTAAAGTAATTTTTTAATTTAATAAACAAAAAAAAAGCAAAAATTTTGTACATAAGTTGCAGCCTTCGTGAATATATAAAAAGACCATTGTATAAAATTAGTGTGTGCTGCTCATAGATGCGGGCAAGTGCATGTCTTTCTTCCTGCTGTGCTGAGCCTAATAATTTGAGAATTGCATGGTCTGGGATTTTGATGCAATTATCTAAGAGTGTTAATTGCAGGAGGAATTCATAAGCAATTACAGGATCTTGAGCATTGATGCTGGCACTGAATCTACATGGCACAGAGTCTCACAGCAGCTAATTGTTGATTAATCTTCAAACTTAACTATCATACAAATGACTGTGCAAAATTTTTGGAAATAATAATTCATATATTAAATCACAAATGTATTCATTTTTGTTCACTAGGAGGGGATGTTGTGTCTGAAAAGCAACTCTTATTTATAGCTTTGAGCTGAAGTAGAGAAAGCAGAGGATTCTGTATCTGTGCCATGTCTTCTGAGAGATTAACTAATGCAGCAACAAGCTTCTTGTTAAAAGAAGGCAAGAAGTCAAGTGTTCGGAAGGTGGAAGAAAAGAGAAGCATGTATGACGATGCTGACCAATGATGATAAAAGAAAGGAGTCAAAAAAATGAGGAGAAGCAAGAAAAAAGAACAGAAATGCCTCCAACCAGTTATTCAGCACAAGAAAGTAGCAGAGTATGCAAGATGAAATTATAAATAGAAATAAAAGAGGTACTTTTTTCTTTTATTTTTTTTTTAAAGAATGACAGATGAAAACTGAAAGCAGAGATGTGAAATGGTTTAGGGAAGGTGATAAGGGATTATACATCCTGACAGAGCTGTAGAAGAAAGAAAGCCTTAGAAATGGATTTGTCGAAAGTGAAGCACTTCAGAGGAATGTGGACTGCAACCATATGTGTGTGTGTGTGTGTGTGTGTATGTGTGTGTTTGCGTTTGTTTGAAAGAGAACCCGACTTCTGTTCATTGGGGCTCTGCTGCTGCTGTATGTGTGTGTGTGCGTGTGTATGTGTGTGTGTGATTGGTTGGGTGGTTGACAGCCACACTCTCTTATCTCACTGTTGTAAATCTGAACTCAAGAGAGATTCTGTCAGTGACTGTGCTTCCACTACTGTTGTTGTCCATGGAGCAAGTCTGACTAACAGGAGTGCTTAATTGAGCACACACATGCTGATGGTAAAATCATAAACACACAAGTTGCCACAAAAATGCAGGGAAAAAAATACACACACATACAGGTTCTCAGCTAAGGCTCCCTAGGGAGCTAAGAGTGAACCTTGGCAAATGACATAGGTTGTCAGCTCCTGTGATGAAGGCTCAGTGAGAGAAAACAGAAGGAAGATGGAAGAAGGAGGAGCAATAGCAGATTCAGAATGAAGAGAGGGAGGAGAAAGTGACTCAGCTGCTCTCCCTAAAGACCTCCAGGAAAAGAGGGATGAACAGGCACCAAAGTGAAGGGGTGTTCAGGCTCTAGACAGTTATCTCAAAGCTTCAAGTCTGTGAAAAAAAGAGTACCCACGAAAGGGACCTCAAATAACTCTTCAAGAGGGACTTTTCCCCACAGCAAACAAACAACTGTCCACAGCACAAGTATGAGGGATGAGCAATGAATGTCCTCAAAGGGGGATCATCATGTCACGCCATCTCACCAAGTCTGAGGCAGATTACGACATTGTGGCCTTTTATCTGCCATGCAAAGGGATCTCTTTAAAGTCACTAGGTGTAGCTATGGGCATCAAGTAATTGGGCCATGCTTGCGCATTAAACATAGATCTGTTCAGGCATCACACAGGAACTCAGCATCGGATGTACTGGGATGAAACAGCATGCTGGATAGAGTATGAGGCACACACTGTGCCTTACCAAAAAAGAAGAGGACAGAAAAAAAGCCTCATCCATGCAAACAGACACAACCACAGCTACAGTCTGACGTACAAATTATTCAGAGGCTCTTTTGAAACTGTTTACTCTGGCATGCAGATGCTGTCTTCCTCACACTGAGACAGTCAAGCGATAATTTGAAAGTGGTTCTGATGAGGGATTTGATTGTGGGACAAAAGGGAAATGCAGAGGGAGGGTAAAAAGAAAGTTCTTTGAAAGAGAGCCACTGTATGGATGTGTACAATGGGGTAACGGAGGCAAAGAGAAGCAGGCAGGGTTGTCTTTGAAAAAGGTGAAAAAGGCTCTGACAGTGTGCTGTCATGCAGGCGAGCTGATCCCTGATTCTGTGATCAGTGCTTTTCTAAGAAAATAAAATAAAAAAAGATGAATAATTCAACCCAAACTAGTGACAGTCTTGTGGAGACGAGAAAAGCGACAGCAGTGTCTCTCTGCGATTCTTCTGGCTCGCATAACCAATTCATAATATTCCCCTGATGTCCAGAACCAGCTTGTCCTTTTTCGTCTAAAAGTCTGGCAAACAGAACACTTCAGAAAGTACACCTGTCATACTGAGAAAATGTGAAAGGAGAGCATGAGCAAAGATGCGTTTGTGTACATAGGCACAGTCGCATGCAGAGATATTTATAGCCACACAGATCTCCAGATTGTGATCTATACTGACAAACATAACCCTATAATTCTAAGAAGCAGCATGCAATCCACCTCCACATATAAAATGTACCCACAGTGTTCCAGCTATTCTATGCGCACCGTATAACCTCTATAAGGTATTGACCTAAACAAAAGAAAAGAAACTTGCCACAGCTGTGATTTAATTCAAAGTAAAGATTCTCTGCAGACTACTTCTGATCAAACACTTCTGACAGACAAACTGAATCCATATACTCCCACAAAGAAAGGGAGGAAGACAAACGGAAGGAGGCGAGGGAAGAAAACAGAAATCACAGTCTGTTAAGCGCAATCTCGTCACATCCATCTGTCATGGTTACACATGGACATTTACAGCTGCATATTTATTAGTTCAAATAATGCAGGAAAAAAACAAGGGAGAGATTTTCTTCTGAGCTTTGACATCCTTTCAAATGACAGTCTGGAGAAAAAAAAAAGCTTTTGCCTAAAAATATATTGTCCTTCTCTCTGAGACTGCATGAGAAGACAGACTCACTTCTCAGACAGTATGTGCACAAACAAGGTATCTGTTCCATTATTACCATGTCATCATATCATTTATGCAGTGTAGCTACTATTTAAAGTGGATTAATATTAATAAGGTGTGCTGTAATTAAAATAATTAACCCATCATCTTTAATTTTCATCCTTACATAAAGCTGTCAGTTTTGGTATTTTTAGAAAGTGAAAAGACTTTCACTTCTCATTAAACTAAGTGGTCATTTGAAAAAAGCAAAACAACTCACGTTTCCATAATTATGTATTAAATTCACTGTCACCCGGTGTATGACCTTAACACCTTTGAGCTAAACAGCACCAATGAACACAGTAAAGTATGACATATCTGACCTGAGTTCAGTGTAACCTCGTTTGGTATATTAAAGAGGAACAAAATGTATAACCTCTCTCTTGGATACATTTACTGAAGAAGAAGGTAGCTAGCAGACTGTGTCTAACAGTAGCCAGAGCAAAGCCTCAAATGAACAGCAATTTTAGAAACACCCCAAGCTATTCATTTTACTTTAAAAGAATATAATCCAAATTTAAAAAACGGTTTGATAGATTGTTGCATTCTGAGAAGCCTTCTTAACAATGAGAGGACTGCATTCAATAAAAAATACTATTTATAGCTTGAGGCAGCTCCAGGTTAGTTTAGAGTACAAACTGGAAACAAAGGAAGACTGCTAGCTTGGCTCTATCCAGTATGCAGTTACAAAATCTAAACTGCTAGAGACTATAAGAAACCATTGCTCTCAGATGAGAAACACTCCATAAGGACAAAAATATTGGATGACACTTCTTAATCATTGAATGCAGCTAGCCATGCAGTCTGCCTTTAAAAAAATTATGAAACAATGGGTTATTCCTAAATGTTCAGTGAATTTGAGAACGTTACTGCAATAGGATGCCACCATAGTGTAGTGGTTTATACATTTACTTTACAAGCAAAAGGTCTCTTGTTCAAGTCCCTCTTACCATGGAGGGTTGTGTCAGGAAGGGCATCTGGTATAAAACTACTGCTAAATCACCAATGAGGGCTAATTAGCTGTGTCAACCCCTTGGGCAGATTACAAGGAAGCAGCTGAAGGTACATTGTTATAGGATGCCACCACTGCAAAAAGTCAGTTTGTGAAATTTCTTCCCTCCTAGATATGCCGCTATTAACTGTAAGTGGTACTTTTATAAAGTGAAGCAACACAGCAACTCAGCCATGAAGTGGCAGACCACGTATTGTTACATATCAGGGTCGCTGAGTGCTGAGGCCCATAATGTGCAAAAGTGGTGACTGCTGACTCAATTACTGCAGAGTTCTAAACCTTCCCTGGTATTCACTTGAGCACAAAAACTGTGTCGGGAGCTTCATGGCCTGGGTTTAGATGGCTGAGCAGCTGTGTGCAAGCCTTACATCACCGAGCCAAATGCTAAGTGTCAGGTGGAGCCAGAACCCTGACCTCAACCCCATCAAACACCTTTGGGATGAACTGCAATGGACTTTCCTCTAACATCATTTGTCTGATCTCACAAATGTTCTACTGGATCAATGGGCAAAAAATCCCACAAACATACTCCAAAATCTTGTAGAAAGCCTTCCTGGATGAGTGAAAGCTGTTATATCTGCAAAAGAGGGACCAACTCCATATTAATGCCTATGGATTTTAAATGGGATGTCATAAAAGTTTCTGTAGGTGTAATGTATGGGTGGACCAATACTTAAAGCAGCAAGTTTTTACATTTACTTTTAAGTACTGATAAGTAGGTATTTTGGTGGTATATCAACCCATTTCTAGTCTTTGGGCTAAATGGAGCTAATTGGCCGTGTGTTACAGACTTATAGAACATTTATGTGAATTCATAGAATCATCAAAAAGAGTTTCCATCAGGGAAAATTTACTCAAATACCCTCTAAAGTCAGAACAACTCAGAAAGTCAGTGAATAATGTTGGCACATGACCTGCTGAGTTGTTGACATGATATAGACAGAAACACGGCAGAAAAGTGAACATTTTACTGAAAATAAGCACATACGGTAGAATTTCAAATAATGCAGATAATTTTTGGTACAACAAATTGCTGATAGATTCTGTAGAGTTAGATTTTTTATTAGCAGTAATTCTCATAAAGAAGTAAAGTGTCGATTATATGTATGAAACAACAATCAAGGTAATGTTTAAATGCTGTGAGCAACAAAATACAGTACATTGCTTCAATGTTCTATCATAAAAGTACACAGACACTAAGAAGTTGCTCGGTTGATTACCCAGTTTGGGAAAATGGATCACCCAAGCAGCACTTGAATGAACAATTACTCACTTTCAAAAGTGAAAAGCAATTTGAAATCACAATGTAAAAGGTTTAAATTATTGTTCATTCTTTCCCATTGCTTGTCTCAGTAGGAAGCAAACCAAAATGTCTGAACACATGCAAGCTTGCAGAAATAAGCAACACATAAAACAAAATAACATAGAAGGCAACTGAAGCGAGGATAAAAGGAAAGAGCAGCCTGACTGAGCAGTTCAATCTCATCTCCCTGTTCTACTGATCTCCACTTCAGGAAAATGATTTGATCATCTGATTATCTGATTTATGTTCAACAGCTGAAAAGGAGATAAAAGTCAGCTTTAGTTCTGACAGCGTGATCCGCAGAGCAGACAGAGAGGAGAATTGGAGGTTGAGGACTGATATGAAGATGCAAAGAGGCATGAGTATTTAATCTTCATTTATACAGACAGTTCACTGAGATATTTAAAATAGGTTTAGCGGGTTCAAAGAACAATTACTTAATGAGGATGAATTAGAGAAACAGACAATGCCTAAAAGAGCTCCACAGACAAAAACAGATGCATAAGTAATGTACAGGAGTATTCATATTCTGCACAACTGATCTTAATCTAAATGCAAAATCAGCTGATCCAGAAATCTTACAAGAGCAGGGAGAAAACTATCAGTAATGCATGACTATGATTATTTAGGCATAATAATTTCACAACTCACATGAAAAACATAAGTTGCCAATTGAATCAAATTCTGTTCAGCAAATTATAGACATATGAAACAATGTAACTACTAAGGCCTCAAAGTTGTATCAGTGCTATGATTCTCATGCATATAAATGGTGATCTCACCAGCTGGGAACAGCAATCTTGGATTACATTAAAATCTATTAAAAAAGGTTCTTTACATTACATAAGAATTAATGACAATATTGTAAAATAAATATGACGCTTTCAACTGGGAAAGCATGATCAGATTTGCCGATATCATGCTGAGTTCTTTTAATGGCCTGGCCCCATTTTGATGTAAGGAGGTCATTAAGCAAAATTAAAAGACATCTATTTAGCATTTTCTATCGGGTATCAGCCTTTTCCTTTCAAGCAACATGCCTGAAAAGCTATTCTCTCAGTTCTTTCTCCAAATCTATGAAACAACGATTACTGGATAATTAACTGTCTTTGCTTTAGAGGTTGTACTCATTCACTTTTGTTATGTACTTTATTGTATTTTTCTTTATTGTTAGTTTTACATGGTACATGGTTATGCC
The DNA here is from genome assembly GCA_015106775.1 of Etroplus canarensis. Classification (NCBI taxonomy): domain Eukaryota; kingdom Metazoa; phylum Chordata; class Actinopteri; order Cichliformes; family Cichlidae; genus Etroplus; species Etroplus canarensis. The sequence goes on along the minus strand of VUQH01000042.1, from coordinate 4,149 downwards.
ATAGTTTTACCAATTACTGTATGTTCATCTGGGTTTATATCTGCTATTAAATGCTTATATGATTTTATATTTCTTGATGTGATTTTTTTTTGGTTGTGCCCTGCCTATGGCCAAAAGTAAGCTGGGACAGGCTCCAGTGCCCTGACCACATTAAACTGGATGAGGTGTTAAATGGATGTTCATGCCATCAACCTGCCAATGCCTGCAGATGAAAATTAGTCTGTGTGGCTTAATCTTACACGATGTACCGGAGCACTGTTGCTTTTTAAATAAATAAACATAAACAATACTCCACAAACAGCTAGCTGAGTGTTTTTAGAGATTAGAACACACTCTTAACTGTGGTGAACATCAGGGCCCATCTGAAGAACGATTAATTAATCCCTTGCTTAATACTCCTGCACAGTGTTAATTGTATCTGACCATGACATGTACTGTAAAGGTCTCATTACAGTTATATTTGTCTGTAGTTTCTAGACTGAGGTTTATACTATAAAGGAATCAAAAAAGCTACCTTTGATTAAGCACTTAAAAATTAATTAGTAGAAGCTGTTGACTGGATGAGCGTGTGCAGGTGTGTTTAAAGATAAAGCAACAGGCATTTGGGTTTAATTAGGCATTTCAATCTAATCATGATGTTTTTTATATAAATGCCACAAGGCATGTGAGGATTTGGGCAAGAAAAATTGGAAAATTTTACAACCACAAACACTCAAGTGTTAATCTAAACTAAATATTACATAATTGAGGAGAGCATATTACAGAGCTATCTCATGTGCAGTGCCCATATTATGAAAGATGCGTGTAACCTGAGTCAACCCAAAGGACACAGCTGGCTTGACACAGTGGCTCCATATACAGTAAGCTGTGACTGCCTGGCTCAGCTGCTGCAAATGTGCTTTAATAACAGAGCTGGAAAGACTTATGCCCCTCAAAGCATGAAGTAATGATATTTCTGGAATATATCACTCAGTTTATACAAAGTGGGAAAGGTAAATTTACATTTTTATCTGCAAATTATTTTTCGTTAATGTATTCAGAAAAACACCTTGAAATAGTTTTTAAAATATGAACTCTATTTTGGAACAAATGGAAATTTATGTTTTGAAAGTTACTGGTGAAAGAGCTAAAAGGCAAGTTTTGAGACGAGCTGTATTGAGAAAGTTCACATCTCTTACAGTCTAGGTATCTTTTTTATTTGAAGAATCAAAACATTTCTCAAAAAATCTGAAAAAAAGAGACAAATAACCCTTTAGGACTTCACTGAGAGATGAAAACAACTAAGCTCTCTTTGGCAATGAGTGTTTACATAATTGAAAGTACAGAGGTAAGGTTATATTCTTTTGAATTACGCAACATGGACAAAAGTATTGGGCTACATCTCTTAATAATTGAATTTAGATGTTTCATTCAATCCCATTGTCTTGGGCGTATAAAATCAAGCGCACAGTCATGCAGTCTGCCTTCACAAGCATTTGTACAAGAATGGGTTGTTCTAAAGAGCTCACTAAATTTTAGTTTGGCACTGTAACAGGCTGTCGCTGGTGCAACAAATCAGTTGTCTAATTGTATAATTTTTTTCTTCAGTAGATATTCCACAATTAACTGCAAGTGTCATTATTGCAAAGTGGAAGCATGCAAGCTGTATGAAAACCTTACATCACTAAGCACAATGCATGATGTAAAGCACTGGACTCTGAGGCACTGGAAACATGGTCTGTGGGGTTACAAATCACAGTTCTCTATCTGGCAGCCTGATAAATACGTCTGATTTTAGGGAATGATAGAACATCACCAGCCTGGCTGCATTGTGCCCACTGACAAGTTTGGTGACAGAGAGCTCATTCTTTGGGGTTGTTTTTCTGGGTTGTCCTGGTCCCCTTAGTTTCAGTAAAGGGAAATCTTAATGCTTCAGCTTACCAAGACATTTTGGACAATTCTATGCTTCCAACATTGTGAGAACAGTTTCAATTAGCAAAAATTCCCACAGACACACTCCAAAATCTTGTAGAAAGCCTTTCCAGAAGAGTAGAAGCTGTTATATCTGCAAAGGGGGGATCATTTTAATGTCTATGGATTTAGAATGGCATGTCATAAAAGCTCCAGTCGGTGTAATGTGTAGGTGGCCTGATACTTTTGTCTATATAGGGTATATTAAATGCAGATACACTGCTGTGACTGAGGACATCTTTATAACAAATCAAGTTTTGTTGTACTGGTTGATGAATTTGAGGGGATATGTAACCCGTACTGCAGTATAAATGTTCTTTACTATTTTCTTCCTTTATTGTGCAACTCATTAGATGCCTTATAACTAGCAACATCAAATATAATATCTTTATCTCAGATTGAAAAGAAAAACAGTTTGAGGCAAACCGGAGGTCCCAGTGATGGCGCAACAGAAAGTACAGTGCTTTAAGTTGCAGACTGTTTTGATAGTAAAAAGAAGTTGGGATACAATTTAACACTTAATTTCAAACTTAAATGACCATCTCTCAATTATTAGTTATGTTTGTTTAAAACTTGCCAGTGATATATATTGCATTCTTCTTGTTTGAGCATATTATTTATGAGAAATTGTCTCCTGCCTGTGATTATGGAGACCGAAGAAGGCAATTTAAAAAAAAAAAAAAAAAGTTAATCAGCTGCTTGTTTCAGTAATTCTTATGCTGTATATACTGTAGTTTTCAGCCTCCTGTTCAAATTATTTATATCTGGTAAGGATAATATCTCTGAAGAGAGACTGAATAGGAACCCCGGACTCCATTTCCTCCAGCAATCTCAGCCGTGATGGTCGATCCATACTGAAGAATTTTGTTTTATGGCCATCCAGTTGCAGCACTTTAAGCTGCCAGCACCAGCAGAAATACATAAAATGAAATGAGGCGTAGAGTTTGACAAGTATATAAACTCCCCAGAAACCCTACTCTTTACGCCCCAGCACAACTCTGTGATGTGGAGGCCTTTCTCTCTGACACACATATTCAAGTATTAGTTCACATACATTAAAGGTTTGAATTTTTTATTTCTCTGCCTTCTTATATTTAAAACTGCATAAGTTAATTTGTAAATCAAGCAGGCAATATGTAAAGGATTTATTGTTAAAATTCTAAGAAGCACTGGGCAAACAAACTGACTTCATGCAAGAAGCCATAGATGTAGTTTGATCTCTGAACTCCTCTAAAGTGTCTAAGTTCCTACAGTTGTGAGACTCCTAGAATTCCCTCTTAGTATTTATGTAACGCTACAACCATCTCATCTCATCACACATTCTTTCATCCAGAGGCCCAAGAAAACATAAAATATGCAGCATCCAAAGTGCAAAAACTGTTTTTCTCACTCCATCATTTCCTCTCTAGAGTTCATCTGTATTTTGGCTCTAGTCCTCCAAGCCAGTCCAGTAAAATCAAACATGACCTATCATCAGCTTATATGAGCCAGTTTTCTTTAGGTAGGGGTCTATAAAATGTACAGATAATATACAGATTTAGAGCCAATGGACAGCAAGAAGCAAGAAGCTAAAGGTATTATAAATACAAACAATGTAACTAATGTAGTTTTAAATCATAGAGAAATACATTTTCTGAGTGGGCTGTGACAGAAATTGCATCTGTATTGTTCTGGGTTGATTTATTACTTTGGCTTTGATTCTACTGGTTTCAAAAAACACAACAAAAGGCTCTGTAGTTACTAGTGGCTCCATTAGAGTCACATAAATAAATGGCCCTGCAATGACAAACTGCAGTGAGTCGCTTTATGACTGCTCTGCTGTACTAATTTGTTTAGAGCCTCAGTCTATTTTCTGCAGGTCAGGTAACATAACGTTGAGTAAAAATGCTCACATTCAGCCCCTCAATTAAGCCCTGTAAGAGACACACATATGCACAAGCTGGATTTCACAGTCTGAATCCCTCTAAATACCATTTTAGGATATGATATTAGTATCATTCAAAGGTCATTTAGGAAGGTCATTCTCAGTGGTTGCCAACCAATTCGTCCAGTCCCTGTTTTGTTCCCCCCTGCCTCAGCATGTTTAGTCACGCCCCTGTCTACCTGTCGTTTATTCATTGGTTGTCCCAGTTAGGTCTCCCCTGCCCTGTCTACCTGTCATATGTTCATTGGTTTGTTTTGTGTATTTTAGTGCCGTCC
>VUQH01000041.1:0-17500 GCA_015106775.1 Etroplus canarensis | reverse complement strand
TGTTACATTTACCCTTATATTTTACCAACTGATGGTTTTACCTGTAATGTGATAAGATCTCACATCCCTACTGTTTTTATCTCTTTTGGATAATCATCAGACTACTACTACATATTTTTTACTGCATTTCCAGGACAATCTGACTTTACAAAAAATCAATTAGACTTATTTTTGATACATTTTAAAATATTTTATAAGTATACACAGTGGATTATATGCTTAATGTACAGTGTTTAGAATGTCTAAACATTTGTGGATCATATGTGGAGGCAGTGATAAGAAAAATGGTGATTTCTTTTCCTGATGAAGCACAAACACAAAGCCATAGAGTCCCTAAAAAAAGAGCATTTGGTAAGGTTATTTTCTTTATTTAAAAAAAATGCTGTATAATTTTTTCTGCTTTTTTATGTTTTGAAAGAAAATAGCACCTGTGCACTGGCCTCCTGGAGTGTGCTGTCCATCAAGCTAGATGTTGTGTGCTGCTGTTGTTTAAGGTTGCCACGGTAACAGTCATCTTTTTTTTTTCTTAGGGGGCCCAGAGGCTTTTAGGTTGCATATTTCATGTGTGGAATGTAACTCCCAGAAAACGGTTAGGTGGGTGGATGAGGTGGTGGTGGGATTTACAAAGTACAAGTGAAGCAGCTGATCTTAGAGTTTATGTGTGTAAACCTACGCCTCCTCTGGTCTCTTCCCTTGCTGGCTTTGTCGTCTAAATGCATATCTACTTCACAGACAAACACAAAGAGTTTAAACCAGCACTTTTGCTCTGGGCAGAAACACATGAGCATTACAAGAAGAGTACAGTGTAGTGTAATGCTATGGCAGCAGCAACATTCTTCCACTGCAAATGATGCATTTGCTTGCTCTCTACTGACTCCTACAGTATTTTTTTCTCTGTGTCTTTAGCTAGGAGGAACGATGAACTAAGATCAACTTTTAAATGATCAGTTATATTTTACTGTGACAGACAAAAATATTTTGAAGAAATTAGTGGTCAATTAAAAATAAAAAACAGATCATGTCATTTACATGACAAGAGATTAACATGAACTGAGTAACCAGAGCTCAGTTACAAACCCCAATTCAAAAAGAGTTGGGATACTTTCCAGTTTTTGTCACAGATCTTTGTTGCAATAAAAACATAGATACATGAGACCAACTTAAATGCATTTTGTAAATATAGACAAATTTAGAATTTGATGAGTGCAATACACTCAACAAAAGCTGGGACAGAGTTAAAATAGGAATGAAATGTGCACAGAGTGTTCAAGTAACATCAATATGGAAGGCCTCACATTAAGCAGGGTAACTGGGATCAGGTGAGGTATCTTGATTTGATATGAAATTAGTGTCCATCTAAGGGTCTTTGCAAGGAAGGATGGGTTGTGGCTCATCCCACTATAACCAATTTTGAGAGAATTTGGGTACAAAGAGGTGTGTACAAAGAGAGAGTCAGTTCAAAAGGAACATTTCTCAACATGAGATTGCAGACAATTTAGATATTTTGACATTTACGGTGCATAACACTGTGAAAAGATTCAGAAAATTTGGAGACATTTCAGTGTATAAAGGGCAAGGTCAGAACCTCCTGATGAATGCATGTGATCTTTAAGCTCTCAGGTGACACTACTTAAGATACTATCATGGTACTGTGACAAATATAACTGCCACCTGGGCTGGGGAGTACTTGGAAAAACCCACTGTCACTTAACATAGTCTATTGCTGCATCCAGAAATGCAGCTTGGAACTGTATTACACAAGGAGGAAGCCATACATCAACTCTATGTAGAAACATCATGGAGTACTCTGGGTGACTGTGGAACCATGTGCTGTGGTCAGATACCTCCACTTTTCATCTTGTTTTCAGACAAAAAAAAAACAGGCATCGAGTTCTCTGTGCCATCCAGATTGTTATCAGTGAAATAAGCAAAAGGCAGGGTCTTTGATTTCATGGGGGTGCATCAGTGCCCATGATATGGGTGGCATGCTGATAGTCCAGATCTATCGTCTATTGAAATTGTGTGGCACATCAACTATCCTCAGTTCCAAAATAATTAAAAAGTGTTATTTAAAGGAAAAATGAAGAAACACAATAGTAAACACACCTCTGTCCCAGCTTTTGTTGAGTGTGCTATTAAATACTAAGTTTGTGTTTGTTTACAAAATAAGATTAAGCTGGTCAGTAAAACTATTCAAAATCTTTCCTTTGTACATTTGCCAGTTAAGTGATTTCTTACATGAATTGACATATCACAAGGTTTTGTTTTTATTGCATTTTGGAAAATATCATAAATTTTCTGGAAAAGGAAAGGAGCATAGGTACAGGAAAAACCATCACTTCAAGTGGCATCATTTCAAGTAACGTATGCAATGCATATGAGAGGTATTTCTCTGAAGTCAGGGACACTCTTTGCCTCTTAAGGACACCCATGTGAGCTCCACATTCTTACCCCTTCTATAACAAATAAAATAAGTTACAATGCCTCATTACAAGCATCAACCTGGTATCACCTGGGATTTGTGCAGATAAGATCCTTGGTGGCAGCAACTTGAACCTCCTTCCACTACAGTTTCACAGTCCACTGTTTACAGTAAGTCCTGCTGTTAAATGCAATCCTGGTCACTGTTACTGTGATTGACCTGTATCTTACATTGTCAAGGGTGACGCATGCTCAGATGCTGATTGTTCACATACTAACATATGTAGATGTAAAAGTATGTACTGTTTAGCTATCTGGGACATATTTCTGATTCTTTTTATATTATTTTGTTGTGAGGTTTAACCCAAAAGAGAATGTACTGTACTCTCCACCACACAAGTCGAATATTTTGTAATTGGGATCTGTTGATTTTTTCCTCTTTATTTTTAAGTGTATGTACTTTTTAGCATGATTTCTCCTTAGCCTGTGAACAAAAGATTAGTATTGCCGGGAGTACTCTAGTGATTTAGAAATTATTCCTTTATGTCTGTGTTTTAAACAACTCATTTGGGTTTCCTTGACTGGCACTGTGGACTCCACATACAGACCTCATGTTAATATTAACAGTGTTCCACATAATATCTTTTAAACGTTCCTTACCATATGCTGCCATTCACATTATCCATCACATCATCCTACTAGAGAGTTCAGAATGGAAAAAACAAAGTCAAAATCCTGATTTTCACAGGGGTAATATTCTCACAGGACCTCAGTAGGGGAAATATGGAGGGTAATTTGATCTGGAATTTTTACTTCAGTTTACAAATTACAGAAGTGGCTCATCTGCGTGGGTTTCAGATTAAAGACGACATTGTTACAAATAATGTTTTATTACTGGATGTCCCTATAATAACAGCCTGTGTGAACAGGGCTCTTGTGTGTAGTTTATACTGATTATTCTTCCTGGCTCACATTTACTGTATTGCCACTAAACTGGATTGACGCTCGCTGAGCCAGGCTGGTCATAGAGAGATGTCAGGCAAATGTTAAATTTACTTTTTTGCATGATTTCAAAATCCAGTTTTGAGTTTCCCCAACTGACTTTGTGTACCTTTTATGCTGCCACCTCATGTAAACAAAAGAAATTAATATGTTAACTACTGTAAAATTCTGTGGTGCCAGCACATAATCTGAGCACACTATTCGCCACAACCACATTAGGCACTCTTAAGTGCCCACACAATTTACGTGTTTCTGTGAGACCAGGTTGTGCTGACTTTACTGATCTGCAATAAATATCCAGATATTCATTCTGAGTTTGATGGACAAGATGTGAGGAGATAATATGCATAGAGATGCAGTTTCTTTACAAAGTCAAAACTAGTTAACTGTTCTCATGTCCTTATCTGTCACCAGTTCTGTCCTTGCCTGACTGTATGGAGTCCCATAAAACCAGATTGTCTGAAGACCATATAGTCCAGCACTGGTTCTATATATATTCCTGATCCATTTTCCCCTATCCACCATATTCTTCCTTGTAACAAGCTGCAACATTGAGCCTTTTATTGTTTTCATGTTTTAAGTCTGTATGTCTGTATTATTTGTGTGTGTGTCACAGGAAAATGTGGTCCTGGAGAACTACCACAAATGTGGTTGTAAGAACATTTGGGGCAAGGAATCTCTAAGAACCCCAATATTTCATCCCTCTGCAGGTGACTGTTGGTACCAAAGTTTTTATTGCAGTCCTTTCCTCTTTGTATATACATAAAGATATAGGCTAAAACCAGGTCTTTTGGAATAATGAGCTCTGGACACAATAATCAAAATTGAATTACAGAATCAGAATACTTTATTAATCACAGGGGGGAAATTGAATGAAATTATTAACAAAGAGTAATGGCTGACATGGTTGGCACAGACACAAGACAGCTTTTCAGGAGGATAAACATAAGCTGAAGCTTAATGGTGAAACTGTCATGGTTTGGGAGTTGCTTTGTTGCTTCTAGAGCTGGGCAGTCTGAAGTCATGGATTCTACTAGATGTTCTACATCATATTCAAAGGTGGTTAGAGATAGTGTGAGGCTATCTGTCTAATAGTTGAAGTTGAAGTGGGCTTTTTAACAGTAACTGATGCTACGCTGTGCACACAACAAATCCACCTAGGAATGACTCAAAGAAAAAATAAATCTAAAGTCAAAGTCCAGGTCCAGGTTTAAATCAAATTAAAATGTTGCACAGCAAATGCAAGAAAACCCTAAACATTTTGCAACAAAGGACATCTGTCATGGGAAAGTGGTCAAACACTTTCATCAAGTAAATACTGAAGACGAGTGGACAATTATACAAAATGGTTTCAAGCTGTCATTTCTAATAAAGAGGGAAATACTAGTTCACGAGCCAAGAGCGCATTTACATTTTCCACAGAAAAAATATTCAGTCTCTTGATATTTTTATTTAATAAATGTTTGAAATAAGTTTTTCCTTCTTGCGGTTCTCAACTATACTGCCTCATCTGTAGTCAATACTCAAAGAAGATCACATTTTTGCTTGTCCAAAAATGTCAAAAAAGAAAACAATTCCCATGGGATTTACTTACTTTTTTACATGACTGTACGTTCGCCCTCTCTTTTCACTTTGCTTGTCAAGGTGTACGATGGACACTAAGGTGGATGTTGGATATGAATGCAAGAGCAGCATAGTCATCACTGCGGGCATACAAGAGTAGGAGGAAGGACAATAGAGGTTAGCTGTGCTCATGGGGATTCTCAAAAAGGTAAATGAAGAAGGGCTGTGTTACTTTGGTTGAGAGGTCAATGTTTAGCATGCAGGTGAACACTTCGTGGTAGCACATGGAAAGCCTTACCATATCAATGCAACTTATGCAAGTCAGCATCAGACAGGGCACCTTGTTAAGACGCGCTGATAAAAGATGATATCAAACCCATACTTAACTTTATGTTCATTAATGGAAATACAGTTGAGGGTTTGTAATGGTGAAAACCCTGCAATGCCCTCTGTAAGAGCGATGTGTGTGCACGCACACATGTTGTGTCCTAATGAAATTCAGTATCGATCTCCACAAAATAGACTTTATACATCATTCATGCTCTCTATCAATCACACCCTTCTAAGTTTTCCAAAGCTGTTTGTTTTAGAAGAGTAGAAAAAAACAAGTTGAGCAATAATTACTTTGAAGAGATTGTTTTAAAGTCTTTCCTTTAGCCTTTTTCTCGAGGTGTAACAAGCTTATCTGTCAAAGACAATGTCCATTGAATGAACTACTTAATTTGAAATTGATTGAGGTTCTTATTGGTTTAGTTGTTTTTTGCAGTCTTGAGAGGGAAAACCATGCCAAGATACAAGTTTCAGCAAAGCAAGTCAAACGCTTCACGATGGGAGAAATATAACTTTAAAGAGATATAAACGAAGCACTTGTCAGTGTGGAACACCTCTTCCCAATTGTTGAGATAGTGGATGTTAGAAAAATCCTATAGGGTGGATACAGACAAAAAGCAAAGAAAATAAACACAGGACGTGGTAACCTGACACAGGAAACCCAGTGAATGCTGGGAGTGAGCAGTGAGCTGTACTTCCTGTAGAACAGCACAATGGCAAGTGGTGGCCCCCAGATTCCTAAAAGAGGCTGTAGTTGCAGGGACAAGGAAGGGCAGCCTGTGTCCTCTGGTCTAGTGCTGATAAGAGGACAGATAGAAATGGCATTTATGTCCGTCTTACTGTTTTGGAAAAACAAAACTTCCTGAGGTTGTCATAGTTACTGTTTGATTAAACATTAAGAAACAAATTAGAAGCAGTCATCCCAAAGTTATGTATCATGTCCAAGGGGTTAAAATGTGGTTTAGCACCTAATGTCACCTTAGTCTCTGAGAGATAGTGGACTAACACTTTCACCAAATGGAAAACTAAAATGTACTACTGCTTTAGAAATAAATAGCAAATCTTCCAAAAGTCTTTCAACAAAAGACGTCTTCTAGGATTTCATGTTTGTAGTTTATGAATGTGATCCTTTTGTCATTGCACCACCTGCCTTTTTTGAGTAACACAAGGCAATTCTGTTCTTTTAGTTGATGGTGTATTTACAGCATTTATAGCATGCTGAACTTTTGAAGTGAAAACAGTAAAGAGTGCAAACAACCAGTGCGCAGAGTTATTTAATGTATTTTTGGAAGTAATACTTGGCCTGATGTGATTAGGCACTTCTTTTTTGGTAGATCTGAAAAGTTAAAGGATTTTTACAATGAGTGGCTCCATTCTGCCATTTTACTGCACTGTTAACATATAGTATCACACTTCTACAGTTACAGTGGTAGCTATGAACACTGCCAAGAGAGTGTTAATAAGCATAGGTTGAAAAAGAATTGAGGTGTGAATTATGGTTGTTCACAAAATGTCACATTTTTTAACAACATGTATACTACTGTGTGTTGATTTTAACAAGGTACACTTATCATATTAAGCCTTCTATAGAAAATACGTTGAAATGATGTGTATGAACCCTTTAATTTATAGTGCGTTCCTTTTTAAAATGTGTGTTATGTTATAGGCAGGTTATAAGTTTCTGCTACTTCTTTGACATGATTTGGAAGTAAAAGCATAACATAATGTAGTTAGATTTTAGCTTCAGAGAAAATTAATTACTCTTTAAAGGCCATTGAGAAGCACTGAAAAGTTATGCAACTTGGTTTCTAGTAAAAAAGTATTACGATAAAGTCAGCATGTCTGTACATCTGACAGAGTATCAGGGACTAGCCCACCCTTCCTCCTCCTCCCATCATCCTTCCCCATTGCTTCTTTCAATAAAATATTATTATTCTATGTCAATATTGTGCTAATGGCAATGAGTGTCTAAACTACTGCTATTAACAAAATCAAAGTAAAATAATAAAAAATATTGCATACAGGGGCTAACATAGATTGTAATTAACATATTTAATCAAATTTGACATATTTTAGAAATATTTCAAAAGAAAAAATTTAGCTTTTTAAACTTGCTAATGTGACTATTAAACTGATTTAAAGTGTAGGGTAAGCTTGCACACTTGCCTGTGTGCACACACAAACACTTGCAAACACACACACACACACACACACACACGCATTCATGCACACATGGGGAATGTTGAATGGTACATGCCATGTCTCTGTACCTTTTTCATGATACCCACACAAACTAATAAAACAAATGGAGGTGGGATGTCTAGGCTTCGTATCTGCCCGTTTTTTTGTTGACCCCATAGCGTGAGTGCGTATTCTCGGCCAGTTCCTGCAGGCCCTCCCTGTCAAACCAGGCATGTGTGCACATTAGCTCGCCCAAACCTATCTACGGCATTGTCCATTCAGTATGATTATCATGAACCCACACCGCCTCCTGTCTCCGGGGCTCACATGAACCAGTACTTCCTCCAAGGAAGGAAATGTTCGTTACCCATGGGCCAGTGTCACACGATTACACTGTACAGACCCAAAAGGCAGGTTTGACTGAAAAATTTGTAAGTAAACTGATCTTTTGTGCTAGCTCCCCTGACAGCTTTGTGTTCCCACCAAGGAACTGAAATTATACCAAATTAAATCACATAAAGCCTCATAAATTCAATGCACTTCAGACACATATTGTAATCAAAAAATAAAACTTCTCTCTTGATAGCTTCTGCCCATCCACTCCACCCAACCACCAACCCTACACTTTTCCTGAACATGCATATATTTACAGATACATGCACAAACAGTTGGGCAGTGGGACTATGAGGGAGAGGGAGATCATTTGTCTCAATCTGCAGTGATGATAGTTTATCAGAGGCTGGAGGAGTGGAGTGGGAGCAGGTGGTGGAAGCAGGCTTTGTAAAGAGACCACAGTAATCAGATCTGCAGCTCAGCTCAACAGAGCTGGGGGAGTCCAGCACTGACCTAACAATTGCAAAGGGTTAACTTCCCCCCACCTGGATCCCTGGCTATCTAATTAGACATTGTGAACACTGGACTAAGGACACAAGACCCATAGTTACTGTCTTCCACTTGGAGCTTCCAGGAGGTGGAACTAACAGCAATCAACTTCCTAAATGTAAATGACCAATTAAAGAAAATTATAGTGCAGTATAGTTGTCTATGCTTGTTAAAAGTTACTATATGTATCTGTCATTATGCATCCCTACATTTCTCTATTCCTGTTTGCCCTTTAAACTGTATGACATTTAATGTATCACCCATTTAACACTGAGTTGGTTCTCTTGCTTCATACTCTCATTGTCTTTCTTTTTCTCTCTGACCCATCCACTTGTGGCCACAATGGATGGTCTTTCTCTCATTCATGGAGTGTAGTGTATAGTAATACTGTGGTGGTTGCTATAGCAACCCGCTAGTCAGACGATCTCATTACTGGCCCTTAGACATTTCTTTCTCACTCCCTCTCTAAGGAATTACCACTTTTCATTATGATTTCCCTCCCCTCTCTCCCAGCTACCCCTCCTTCTTTATCTCTGTCTCCCCCTGTCTCTCTTATTCTCCCCCCTCAAAGGTCAGATGTCCTCCATGGTGGGGAGAGAGGAAATCTGTAAAAGAGTTGAGGTCTATTCAGTAACCCCCGTCTCCCCCCGATCGCAGCCCACAATCATTCTGTTCCTTTCTATAGCTGCAAAGAAAGAAGCCAGAAAAGAAGGGAGGGAAGAGAGGAGCCTTGAGTCTGCTGGTCTGCTGTTCTTTAGAGAACATTTTAAAATCTGTTTCTTTTTTCTGCCCTTCTCTTTTCTCTCCTCAAAGCTTTCTTTTGTGTGGAAAATAGCTCCTTGAACTGATGGTGGAGTAGTGGTGTGTGTTGACATTTTTTAAAATGCTCCTGCCCACAATCAATAGCCAGTAAAGTCACACATACATACACATGTGCACATATACTCTATGTGCAAGTATATTCCCTTGCAAATATGGATGCATGCTTAAACTAGCTCATGCATGCATTGTATTCACATGTGTATATGTACAGAAACAGTTTGTGTAGTGTTAGTTTCTTGCTTTAAGAATTGCTCAAAAGCCAGCTGGTATTATATATCATAATAAAACACTTGATTTAAATGAATTTACTTTAGAATATCATGATAGGAAAGAATTAGTATAAGTACAAATTGTGTAAATGTCTATAATGCAAATATTAACATTTCATACTCAGTGAAAACTGTGAACATCGGAGTGAGCTCCTAGTTAACCCTTTCGTTTGTCATATTCTCACTGATGTAATTCTATTTTTATTGTAACAAAATGTCTGTCTTAACTCAACTTTGATCTCTGCTGTATCTCAGGTCTCACGCTTTCATTCTTCATCTGCTACAAAGGGACAGTGAACAGTGGATAGATCCATATGCCCTATTGCTCCATCACACATTGATCCAAATGGGGCTCTATTCAACTGCATTGGCCGCACAATTGATCCCGGCCTCTCTGCTGCGGTAAACATTTTACTCGGCTTGCCTCCATCCAGATCAATAGCCTTCTTTTAATAATGTATCTCATTGATCAGTTTGGTCCCTGAGTAAATTGATCAATTATTTTAATCTTTTTTCTTTTTTTTTTTTTGGCGAGGTGGTGTCAAATGAGGGGCAGACTGGTTTGGGTGCTGCTGGTTGCTCTCTGTGTTGCTATGAAGAGTCTAATTAATCTGCCAATCTCAGAATAGATATAATTATGATGCGTTATGAAGCATTGACTCATTGTTTAAACTTCTACTGAACAGTCTCTAAAATACAGTAGTATTGTTGTGTTTTCTCTGTCACTGCCCTCAAATTCAAGGGCATTGGCCATCAGCTTTGGTAAAATAAATCCACTACACCCACCATATCTCATTACTAGTCTTAATTATCCTGACAAGTCACCGCTGGCTTGTATATGTCTGGCTCTGTGTGTATAAATGTGTGTGTGCTTGATTTCTCAGACACAAACAAAGCTGTGAGAGCACCAACACATTTATTCTTGGCACAGACACAAACATACATTGAATGCACAGACATTAAACGGTGAAGCAGTGGATCAATAGCCAGCTTGTGTCCCTGACTTCATGGGAAGCAGCAGAAAAGGTATTTCAAATCCAAAGAGTTATCTGAAGCAAGAGAAAACAGGGAGGAGGTAAAGTCTTTGTTAGTTTGACCTTGCTGAGATTTATCTTCTGCTGAGATATTTTCAGATTGGGGATGATAAAATCAAGCATGTAAATAGAAACAAAAATACTCTAGTGCATGAAAGTTGTGCATAATGCTTGCATAAAAATATAAGTTCCTGACAGATTTTCTTTGATCAGCACATGCTTCCATCATCTCTGCTTTGCCTCCCACTGGACTGCTGAATGGATGATTCCAGTGTCAATCAGAAGCTAAGCAGGTGTACATGTCACCATGTTGACTGCTACCTCATTAAAGTCTCATCTTCATAGCCTTTTACCCACACCCATCTGAAATGTCACGACATAATCCACAAGACTTTACACACCCACTACACACCCCTCCCTACCCCACACTAGCCACACCAAAATGCTCTGATGATCTGTCACTGGAGTATGATGCACTGTACTGCTTGCTTGCTCTTCCAGAACACAGGTGTGAAGTATAAGCAGAGCAGAGCAGAAGCTTTCCTATGATACAGCTTTTCATGCTATTGTCATGCATCATCCCAGTGGATGCACTTCACTTCTCAGACCATGCAAAATATTTGACAGCTGATACATACGAACGAAGATGTTTAACCAAAGAATGGACGAGAGAAGATGGTTTTAAATGGTTTGGTATATAACTGATATTCATAAATACATTGTTTTTATGTTCTTTGATACTCATATAAAGATAGCTTTAAATGCAGATGCCCTAAATTTAAAGCAGACATTAACTTCATAGAAGGTAATTATAGCAGTTTCCACAGAATACTTGTTTCCAGTTTAAGATTTGTGCGTGCAAACATGAAAGCATGCATCTGTGTGTGTATGTGTGTGTGTGTGTGCGCGCACGCGCCTGCTTTGTGAGTGTCTGTAGAGAGAGCGCTAATTGTAAAGGATGTGGCAGGTTAAGATAAGGTTATCTTGACGCTGTGAAACGTCTGAGAGAGAAGGCCAAAGCTGGCAGACAGAATTAGATTGATTAGAAGAGCCATATTTGGGCTATTTCCAGATAGCCCTTGGTGAGTTTCATCCCTTTTGCCAGGCATGGGTCTGCTTTCGTCCTCACCCTCACCCCCTGCTCTCTCTCCCTGACACTCCTGCAGTGCAGCAGGACAGTTGATAGTGCCACTGGCTGTCAATCAGGCACTAACTGACTGGCCACTGCAGAACTGAGATAGTCCCATAGACTCCCCTCCCCTTGACATCCACAGTGAGAAAAAAGCAACAATGTATGCACCACTGCAAGAGAGATGCTTCCTGGGTGCAAAATGGTCTCTTGATGAGACTTTAAGGGCTCTCAACCTTCAATTCAGGTTAGTAGAGTGTAACTTTGCCACACTCACTTCCATTTTGCCATCGTTTTTAGTCTTAAGAGCTCGAGGTAAACTGACTCTCTGTGGTTTAAAGGGGAAAAACATTTTCATCTTATAGACTTAATTTAAGATGAGTGTGTGGTGAGGAAGTCAATCCCTTCCTCCCCAAAAAAAAAAAAAAAAGCAGCACTCAATTCCTGCCATCAGAATCCTCCATTAGCCAAGCATTAGAAACAAATTAACTCTTCTCAGCTGAATGGCTTGTCAGAGGAAGTGTGGGAAAATCCTCTATTAGGCAGGAGTTAAGTGCCTATTGGAAAGCTGGAGATGGAATCCTGCCTAATAAAGGAATAGTCAACCATTGGAACACCGTCTGAATGGAGAAAAGAAGTGCTAATTAAGAGAACAAAGTGTTGTCTTACAGGCTCCTCCATTAATGTGAGTTTTGGGGCTCATCTCTTTGGCATAGTTGATTCCTAAATATGACTGGTGGTGTGTGGCTGCATGTGTGTACTCTGTGTATCAAATAAAAAAAATAAAATTGTTTATTTCGGGTAGTGGTGACAGTGTGTAAACAGATAAATAATGAATTTTCACTGTTCCCAGAGGCCACACTTTTTTAGACTAGTCTCATTTCTGAATTTGACATGTCGTAAGCCATGCAATGAACACGCTGCTCTGAAACTATTTGGGGCGTTATGTCTCAGATGAGCCGAGCCAACTTAAACCACAGCTCCAGTCTCCTCTGCCTGACAAATGTTGAACATTTTCCAGTTTTCAAGCTGTGAAAAGTGAGAGGGATGGCGAAACAGCGTCATGGACCGAACCGGGCGGAGACTCAAAATAAACTCAAGTAGGCTTGGCTGAGTATGGGCTCCATCTCTGTTTATCTTAGTGAGAGTGAGCATGGGAGCCCAATGATGAAATCAAAAAAGGGAGGAAAAAATTAAACAGAGTTGAACAGGCCAGTGTATTTGGTTGGGGTTGCCATGGTGACAGAGTGCATGGATGCAGATAAACAGCACGTTGAGTACTCAGGGAGGAATGCAGCCCTTCTGCCTGCGGTTTGGAGTGGAGGTTAACACTTCTCTTTCTCAACAGCTTCACCACTCAACAACATATGGGACTGAGGGGGGAGCATGAGAGGAGATTACACTTTAATTGCACGCATACATGGATAAAAGGAAATGTGTAGGAATATTTGGGAAAAAATGTTGAGAAAAAGGGACCGATGCCTAATAGTTGATTGCATATTATGGCACAAGCTGTTTCAGTGTTTTCACTTAAAAATTGGAATCAGTGCTAGTGGAAAATGGGACAATTTGCAGTGGAAAACTACAGAATAGCGGTTTATCCCTTTTTACATTTGTCAGAATTAAGTTTTAAGTCTTCTAGATAGTTTTCTCCAGAGGTGCAGATTGCCTTTTGAGTAACCTGTGAAGTAAGTGAAGTAACCTGTCATCATTCCTCAGAGAGTGCAATGATCTGAAGGGGAAAAGAGGCTACATTTGAGCTGTTTGGTTAGATTGAAAGTTACGGGTGTTGGGAAGAAGCTACAAGCACAAGGGAATGGTGGCAAGTATACTTGAGAGAATGGGTGAAAGAGGGAGGTTCTAAAGAGCAGCCAATTTGGTGAAAAATTGGTGGCTGTGGCCTGCTGATAAGAGGGCCTTCTTCTCAGCTCCCTCTGACAAAATGGGAAAGCCTTGTCTGTCGTCCCATTAGCAGCCATCCCTACAAGGCCCCGCCTTTTCTACATGGCCAGCCTTCAATAGGGGGCAGAAATGGAAAATGGCTACTTAACCAGTGATTACCAGACTGAAAGGTACCTGTCATTGGAGGGAAGCAGCCAGAAGAATAGAAGGGACATGTGTGGGAGGATAGGAGTGAGTGATTTTGGTCCTGTCTCTGCGGTGAGACAAACGTGTTATTGTGAGATTAAACCAGGAGTTCATGTTTAGTAAAGCCATGTAGAGGGGGGAGGGACCGGGTGGAATTTGAGAGATGAGGAAAAAGAAAGCTGGACTTGGGGGTTGGCAGTAGAGGAACATAAAGCTCTGAACAGAGTACAGAAAAAGAAGAAACTTAGCTGCCCATGCTTCTTTGTTCTAACTTTGTTGGCCTTTCCAGTATTTTATTCATGTACGGCACTCAGGTGGCATTTTATGTACAGGTAGTTGACAAGTCCACAAATCATCCCAAAAAATAGAACTACCATCCTTACCTGCATTCCCTCCCTATCATAAAAAAAATCTCCTGCTATTACTGTTAATCAAGGCACTGCTTGATCCCTGCACATCTTTCATCACTAGCTTTTTTCCAGCATTGTCGCTGCTTTTATTCTCCTCTGTAATTGCTTGTCCCTCTGGTTCTTTGTTTCCACGAGTCACTCTTATCACCTCACTGTGCCGCCAATTCACCACTGTCACACAAACCATAACACTTCTGCCCAGGTCTTTCAAGGGGTGCCTTGAGCCACTGCATTTTAATGTTCCCCGTAGGCCAGGCCCACAGTGCCATATGAGTGGTTTTATGGAAGCTATTATTAGTGTTTACTCACTGGCACTTACAGGGTCAACAAGCATCCTGTGTCTCTCCGTGTGCAGTGAGGCAATCCTGACTTCTTGTTTTAATGTTATGGGTAACGTTATGACTCTGTCTCTTTGCTCAATCGTTAACTCTGTGACCACTTTATGAGGTATTAATTGAGTAGTAATTTTGACTCAATGAAACCATGTAAGAGTTTAATGCTGTTTTAACTCTGGATCTAATTGAAAACAGGCACTAAGGACTCACGCTTAGCACCCAGTACAATGTAGATTACCTCTTTTTTAAGTTCAGAATATGATTTATATTTCACACGCTTTTGCATATAAAAATACCACAGAATAACTGTTTCATAAATAAATATGTGTGTCTACATATGCACCCAAGTATATGCTTTCTTAACTTTATCATACAACAATAATACAGATATTTAAGAGACACAGGTGCACACATGCATGCACACACACAAAGGGAGAGACAAGTTTAGATGGTGCTCTGGACTGATCGTATTACCTCATCTCACATTTATTTTGGAGGCCTGAAACCTGATATGCACGCAATTGTTATTTTAAATCACCGTCTGGGAAAGCTGGACCCAAGGTCTAGAGAGCCACAGACCCAGGAGGAGTTTAAAGGAGGGACAGAATCGGCCACAGAGCCAGGAGGTGCATCATGATCTGACAAGGTTTGGAATGCAGTTTCATTAAATCAAATAAAATGTCTTAACTTGAAAAAAGTATTTTAATCTTCAATTGTGTGTTTATATTCTTTGATTTAAACTGTTAGGGTAATGTGGCTGAAAATTGAAATTCCTTTAATTTGCTTTCACACATACACTACACTCCTACCCTTCCTTGTCTCAACACTACACAGCTGAGCTATGTGTGAGAAAGCAAATCTCACAGAATGACCAAATAGAGCAGGTAATTGTCCAGTGAATTCACAGCTAAGCATGTGGATGTCTTATTTCCTGTTCCCTGCACACTCTGTGCCCTCACCCAAACAAAAATGAATATTTCCTCTAATAAGAAACTGTCTAAAGTGGACTATTTCCTATTGTGTGCTACATGTGAGAAAGTGCAACTTCGGACAATATTCTAAATTGATCCTTTGGACATTGTCTGGAGTTAATGTATGAAAATTAACTGTATGCTTTCTTGATTGAATTTTTGACTGTGTGTAGTGATGTGGTTGGAAAATTTATCTCTATCTCTCTCATGCTTCCTCATCTGCCACTGTATTTCTTGTATACCTTCTCTCTATCTCCAGTCCCATTTTTTTGTGTTCACAAATGCAAGGTTAATGTGTGTTCATGGTGCTGGTTTAAGATCCATATAAATATGTTTCACCTTTCAGCACTAGACAGGCACCATGCCAGAGGCCACAGGATAACTGCTCCTTCCCTCCTATCTGCAACACAGGTTAATTAAAGTTCCTCATCTCCCCTCAAAGTATGCTTTTAAACAGAGTGCTATGTGTCATTGGATTGTATTTCAGTCATTTTAATGAAGGACTTATCGTGCATGTGCGCATGGGCGGGATTGAATGGGCATGCTGTGCATTTAATTTTATCATCTGGTTGCACGTGCAAGGAAGAAACCCCTTTTTGGATACAGAAAATACCTTCTGAATTCAGATCAGTGATTAACAACATTTAACCTTAATCTAGCTGAAAAATGAAGCATGTGTTAACCCTATAGCATTGGTGTTTGTAGTATTCCACTTGTCTATATGGGAATGAGTTAAAAAAAACCACCCAGTGACACAATGACAGTAACACTGCATCACCTACACGATGTCCCAAATAGGAATTAGTGGAAATGAAGAAGCGGAGGGTAAATACGGAAGCTTGACTTGTGGATCTGTCATTTAAACAAGCCAACAAACCGCAGGCCCTCACATTCCTCTGATATGATGTGTACTACTTTGAATCCACAAGGGTATGTATGAGTGAAGCAGGCTGCCTGCTGGTTGATTCATGATGGTCAGTTAGGGTCCCACTTATGTAAATGTTGTCATCACAGGGGGTGCGCCAGGCTTTGTGTTGATGTTGGTGTCACATATGTTGCATAGGCTTCAAGGGCTATAACTTCGCATGTGCTGAAAAGCCTTATGTGAGGATTACAAGGGTAATCAAAGGTACAATAATTTACAGCTAGAAGCTGCCCAGACTTTTAGAAAACATCTTGTTGCAGTTGCTGGTTAACTGTGCATGTTTGAAACTCATCCTCCAAGTGTAATCCAACTTGACTAGAAAGTAGTATAATAAAAACTACTTGTAGGTTGTGTGTCTACAGCAATTGCCCATGTTCACAACCGCAGGGAACTATAATCTTGGCCTTAGACTCACATTATAATGAGTTTAGCTTACAATTATCAGTTTATTGACTACCCAAAGTCTGGTGACACATGCACAAGCATAAAAACAAGTGTAAGGGCACACATACAAAGGAACAGACGCATGTGCATGCACATAGATGCACAGTTGTGAATTGTGAACAAATGTACATACATATATGCATTTACACTTTTAAGGCACTTATGTATTGAATTGTGTCAGATGCCTGAACAAACATGCACGCACAATATAGGTTATCCATGGACCAACAATTAGCAGATTGCTTATACACTTTGTAACAGTATGATGTATGCAGTGATGTTATTATGAAAAGCAACAAAAAAGACCAAAAAATTGTTGTGCTTTGTTTTTCAGTACAGTTTCTCAGTACAGTTTCTTAGGACTGCAGTTGACCTTCCTTGTTTTAAACCTCATAATTGATATATAATAATTGTCTTCAGTTTTCCTTCATTCTCTTCTTCCATCCCATTGACTCTTTCCAGATCACTGAGCTGTGGAAAATAGCAGGACTGTACTTAATGTTGAATACATATATGAAATCCATAAGCGTTAAAAAAGAATTTTGTTATTTACTTTATAGGAATCGTTGAAACGGCTTTTGTGTAACCTGCCGTAGGGTAAATACCTTCTATGAGTGTACTGAAGTGCTTCTCCCTCAATTGCTTTTTCAAGTTTCAGTCACTTTTAGCCTGTATTTCTCCCCCTTCTTTCCTA